>JANHFX010008744.1:0-18645 GCA_027560015.1 Chloroceryle amazona
AGAATCCAGCTCCTGAACACAGCTCCCATCTGCTGCGGGGCCCAGTCTGGGACTCCCCCAGTGCCTGCTCCACAGCACCAGTGGTGACAATGATGTAATTACCATCAGGGGGGTTGGGTTTGATACTGGGTTTGTATATATTTGTACGTATTCTATTTTTATTATTATTATTATTCTCATTAAAGCTGTTCTAGTTTCCTTTTCTAATCACTAAGTCTCCCTCCCTTATTCCCTTTCCCCTCCCCTTTGGGGAGGGAGGGGGGTTAACAGCATCTGTTATTGCTCTAAGGGGCCACCCTGACCCTAAACGGTGACATCTGTTTATAGAAATAAGACAGAAAATGTCATTCCTTCAACTGACAGGGGATATAAAAACTCAAAAGAAAACTAGTACAGTGTGAGTTCTTGCCTATTTGAGGCTGGCCAAGAAAAAGCTGCACTGAATTGGTCAAGACCAAACTGTCCGCTACATCATCACTTTACACACCATCTTCATTACCACTTCGTTCCCAAACACAGTACATTTCAAAGGTTTGCATCCATGCCTGTATTAAATTTCTCATTATATCATTTCTTATGAAGTTAACATAACAGTGTGACTGCCCCGGGCTATGATGCACTGTAGAGTACATGGCCTGAATGGGAAACACAGACTAACAAATTAAGTAGAGGCAATAAAGATTGAACTCCCTGAAAGTACTGTCATGATAACAAAAAATAGTCAATTTTTAAGCTCGAATTTATTCATAAAATCATAGAATACCAGGTTGGAAGGGACCTCAAGGATCATCTTGTCCAACCTTTCTTGGGAAAATCATGTTCTAGATAAAAAGGCCCAGCACCCTGTCTAGCTAAATCTTAAAAGTGTCCGATGTTGGGGAATCTACCACTTCCCTGGGGAGATTATTCCAGTGGCTGATTGTCCTTGTTATGAAAAATTTTCCTCTTGTGTCTAATCAGAATTTTCCCAGGAGCAACTTATTAGTGTGATGTTTTACAACAATTTTTTATTTCACTGAAAAAACAAAACAAAACAAAACCAAACCAACAGTTTTATTTACAACCACTTTTAAAGGAGGAAGGATACTATGGCATCACAAACTACACGTGGCTTAAACTCCATAGCAAACAGCAGTGTTTTCAGCAGCAATGTGGAACCATTTCTACCTGTGGGAATGAGACTTTTTTTTTTTTTTTTTAAATATGATTAGAGTATTCATGATTATTTTTGCCCATCATGAATCACGGACTTTCCACTCACTCTTCATGTTCCCAAAAGAAGGGTAATCTACACCTGATGTTTGGGCATCCATCTATTATAATGAGAAATGCCTTTACCTAAAGAGGTTTTAAACTGTTATATATCAGTTTTCTATTAATAAATCTAAATAAATGATGCAATATGAATGCTCCAAAATTAGGTAAAACTTTGGAAGAAACTGTGTTGATCTAAAATCACTGACAAATAAAAAGAAAATTTAACAGTGATACTGCCAGGTATTACATCTGAAATAAATACAGGTTAGTGTTCCTTTTACTCAAAATATTTGAGTTCCACAACAGATTTTTTTAAACAGTTTAACTAATTGTTCTGTTCTTTTTCAACTGTTCTAAAAATAGAGATCAGCTGTTATGAAAAATAAATAATATTTCTTCATCACCTGAAGAAAAGAAGCAAAGAAAAAAACATCTCTATTCATTTACAGTTTTGTCATTTAACTGATAGATTATTTTACCTTTTTTTTTTTTTTAAAATGCCAGCTGGCTGACATTACAATACCTTTTTCAAGCCAAACTTAACCACAAGAAGTGAAAAAATGTAGTAATTTTTTCTTTCTTCTACTCAATCCAGACTGATAATCCCAGTTGTGCTCCGTGTTTTTTCAGAACGCATCACTCCGATTTTATAACCATGCAGGAATGTCAGGTTTGCTAAGGACAACAATTTCAAGTCCTGTGACAGCTAATGTTAAGAAGTCGTAACATAATGAAATCACCACTTTACCTTATAAGCAAAAGGTCTTTTTGTAAAAGTAACTGACCATGTTTAAATATTTGAATGCAGAACATTTCACCTACCCTTTGTTCTTAACACATGCATTTTTCAGGTGAATGTAGTTGGATGGAAATATGCCCTGAAAAAAAAAAAAGTGTATAGGTAGAGATGAAGACAATTCCCTTACATGACTTTGCAGTACCATTTAGTAACATTTAATATGCACATCCATGCTGAATTAAAAGTCTCCCAAAAAATTATCAAAAAAAAAAATGTACAAAAAAAGAATGCAAGATAAACTTGGTATAGGCCTTTGTAAACAGGCCCTCTCCAGGCTTTTTATAAGCTCCCTTCAGGTACTGGAAGGTCACTATTAGGTCTCCCCGGAGCCTTCTCTTCTCCAGGATGAACAATCCCACCTCCCTCAGCCTGTCCTCATAGGAGAGGTGCTACAGCCCCCTGAGCATCCTTGTGGCCTCCTCTGGACCCGGTCCGTGTCCTTCCTGTGCTGAGGGCTCCACAGCTCATGAAGGATTTAGAATTTAGGATTTAGAACATGTAGAAGACTGCTTGAGAACTAATTTATCCTAGATGTTTCTATTAATTATTTGCATCCTGACAAGAAATGGACATGTGAGGGGTAATATCTTACTAACAGCATCTTAAAAATAGTGTTTTGAGATAGAGACTTTCAAAATAAAGCAAAATAAAAAAAGTTAACAAAGTTCAATGAATTTGATAAATAAGGAAAATCAAATCTTTACTTGTTGGCTTCTATGCCCTGCAGCACATGGGAAAGTTGTGGTAGATGCCTACCCAACAGCCTCAGTGCCCTGATATTAGCGGTCGTTTTATAGTTTAGGGGCTCTCCTCTGTTCTCTTGAATGGACAGCACTGCTGCAACAGTCATACTGCTCTTACCATGCACTAATGTGCAGAAATCAGAACAATAAGCAAAGCAAAGCAACACAGTTGTTCGATCTTGAACAAAAATGCATCTACAACTCTCCTTCTAAATGCTTCTACTCCTCTGTAATGTGAAGTAGCTAAGGAGAACATCTCCCAAGCACTGCAAGATGTACAGACTAGCACTTGCAACAATGTGCCAGAAAACAGGATGGCGGCATATGCAGGCTTACTGCAGACCAGCTGCCACAGATAATTTCTTTGTCAAAGCTGGCAGAGTAACAAGGGAAGAATCAACACAGAGCAATACCAGTAACAAGTGGAGTTACAAGGTGCTCTTATTTTACTTTCAGAGAGACTCCCTTTAAAAATCTACTTCAGAAAACTGTTTGCATTCTAAAAGCAGAAAATATATATCTCATTTCTTCACACATCAAGTCATGTTTAGAAAACCTATTCATAACTTCTATCAACACATTTGACAGACAACAAAGCAAGACTGACAGCAAGCATGTGGTGAGAATTGCAACAAAAGACACAGAAGATGCAGTAACAAATACCAACTGCTCATGTCTTATAAATCAAATTGCAATATATATCAATGAGGTCAAAGCAGTAAACACCAGCTTAGACTCTGCGGCTCAATTTATTGCTCACATTGAGCTTCCATATAAAGCAAAAGAAATTTATGTGAGCAGAGACTGCAGGTCTAGGCACAAAAGGCCAGGGATGTTTTGTTGGTGTGGGGCTTTTTTTGTTCTTTGTTTATCTTGGGGCTGACGGTTGGACCCGGTGATCTTAGGTGATCTTAGAGGTCTTTTCCAACTGCCCCAATTCTGTGATTCTGTGAACATGAGCCCCTAAAAGCTTTTGAAATTAACACGTACGTTCCCTCTTTTGCAGCTGAAGAGGCTTGGAAATTAGAGAGAAAAGAGAGAAGACCACAATGCAGGTTAAAGGAACAACAGATAATTGAAGATCTTTCCTCGAATGGCTTTAATAAGACAAAAAACTTCAGTACCATGTTGAGGAAAAAAAAAGGAAAAAAAAAGGAAATGGCTTCCAATATGAAAAACAAAATCTTTACAGCCACAGAGGCAAGCCAACAGGAAGGATTAAGAAAACAAAAAGAGAAATAAGAGAAGTTAACCTTAAACATATTCAGCATGAATAAATGCCGACATACCAATTTCATGATATTTCATGTCTGAATGTAGAATATATTAAAAAAAGGTGAAGACTAGAGTACTATAAGCTATATTACTATGGAAATCAAAGACCACATCAAATAAAAATAAAGAGAAGCATATATTTTATACGACAATATATATTTCTTATTCAATTGATACTCTGCATATGTCTCTTATAAACTAGCTGTCTCCACTGACTGCTCCAAATTAATTCATAACAGTAAGAAAAATAGGTACAGTCTAACCAACTTTTCCAACAGTATTTACAATATATATTCTCTTTTCCTTTCAACTTAGCACCTTTCCAAAAACCAGATACAATAAAATTAACCAGAGCCTTATATTTGTAAAGTCTATCATCCTAATATATAGGAGCATTTTAGAAATGTAATCCATGTCCAAATCTAATTAAAGCAATAACAATAATATACTTGACACTAAGCTCTAGTTTTCTTTTAAGGGTATCATATACTTATATGGAGACTATAAACTTTTAAAAATTAAATATACATTTTCACCAAAAAAATAAAAGCAATTGATCTTTACCTTAACATTGGGGTTTTTTAAGGCAAATCCTCTGTACCATCCTGTGAAGAAAGAACATTTTGCTTTTTAAAGTATATGTAAAACAGATTTCATCTTTCTGGTTTGGACAGATATGACAGTTACACAGTGCTGTCAGACTGCACACATCTAAAAGATTTTCCATACAATGAAAAGTATTTTGTTTAAACCAGCTCATATTCAGATGACTTAATTCACACAGTTTCAGGAATTACTCTTTAACTCTGTATATTGAAATGTTCTCAAGAAAGTAACTGAGGTATATTTTGCACTGTACACCACACAAGACAAAAGGGAAACTGTTTCATATACATTATAAACATTTACAAATAATTTTTAGACCTCACGTTCTAAATTTATCAATCACATTGCTAAACAAAATTCGTAATGTAACTGATACAAAAGAACAGATCCTATGCCTTCTATAAGAAAATGTCCTACAAGGTTAACAGCATATAAACCTGATATGAAACCACAAAATACATATAAAATCTTAATTCAAAAGGGTCTTGATGGTATCCAGGCTTCCCTTGGAAATAACAAGAAAGCTGAAGTATCACAGTGAGAACTCCTTGCTGTTTTAATTGTTATTCTCTATGAATCTTTATTAAACAGAGTTATTAAATAAAAAGAATGAACTGCCAGTTATTATAAAGATTGGAGCTCACTGAAATTGTGGTGGAAAAAAATGAAGAGGCCAGAATGTGTTATATTACTGGTTTCACAAATGTGTTAAAAATATAAATGAATAGCAATGGGGTTCAAATCAACAGTATACAAAACTTCATTATCACTGGAATTCCAGCTTGTGAACTCACCATCACATTTCTCTAGTATTTGAACAGTGTCTCCAATCTCCAGTGATAAGCCATGTGGGACTGTCCCTCGAAAACCCGCTATTACTGGAAAAATATAATAAAAGTTTCAATTGTTTACAACATTAAAATAGAAAATATTATTCCTCTTGTTAACAAAGCCAATAAATTAACAGGAGAAGTTAAATGTTAGAACAAAGAGGCTTACTGAAATATATTAAGCTGTAGAAATAAACAGAGGTTAAGCTACTCTTTATGAGCAGAAAATTTAAAATACAGGACTTGGAAAAAGCTCAGGACACTTCAGTACACTTACAGATTTACTATACTGAATGGAAAGCTGGAGAACACTTTGAGCTAGACCATAACTACCCTGAGGGGCAGAAACTGTTTTATTCCAAATGCTCACACTAACACGTATCAGACCTCAGACTTCTGCAAGCTGAAAGTGCCAATATTTTTGTTGCCATCTATACCACCCACATGGCACTAAAAGAAAACCTTATTTCACATTCGCTTAATCAATGCTATAGACCCAACACTCCATATAATCCCAAATGTGAGGAAGTGGTTGGGGGTTGGAGATCAGTAAAGCATTCTGTTCACTAAAACACATCAAGTGCACAGTCTCCTAAAGCCAGTGAAGCCCAGGTCATGAGCTCAGACTGGGACAAGAGCTACAGAAATGGGTTTCCCTTGCTGGAGATAAAAAGCACATCAGAAATAAAACACTCACCAGAGCAGTGATGTTGCCAAATACTATGGTCAAATTTTAAGTCTTATATTGTTAGGGCTAAAAAAATAGCCAACTATTTTTTTGCACTCAGAACCAAATATAATACTCAGCAGCTGCTCAAAATGTTCACTCCTACAAATGCTAAAGATCCATTAACATGCAAGATAGCAATTCAGCTGTTCAGTCCTGTGCTTCCTGTATTTGAAATTCTCAATTAAAATAGTACCTAATTCAGTCCATGAGACCAAGCAACTGTGATTTTGATTCTCTGTATTACATTATTTTTGAGATAAATTTCGAAGTTGAAGAGGAAAAACACCTACCAGTATCATGAGGGCACAATGCACAAAAGTACTTAGTGGCCTAACAGCAGTCTTGCTGCTGCTGTCAACAATTTAGATAGGAAAACCTACATCTCATAGCAAATAAAAAATCCACACCAACTCAGAGGCATGAGAACAAATCACGTGTAAAGGTCAAAAGGAAGCCCCGTGTGTGTGTGGATATGCATATAAAGTAACTACTCTTCCACTAAAGGACCTGCAAGATTTTGACTCACAACAATCTGTTTTGGTGGCTCTTGCCTAAGGTCTGTCCCGCCACAGGCAGAGAATACACCCAAACACAATATAACCTGTCATCCCCTGCCTTGCTTGGGACATTGTTCATCAAAGGCGGCAGGAGAGATTAACTGTCAGCAACCATGAAAACAGAAAATCCATTTGCGGATCTTTGTGAGAAAGTTCCACATTTTAAGGGTAAATGGTTTATGCTACAGGATGGCATGTGTAAAAATGTACAAAGAGTACAATTTTGCCAAATTTTTGGACAATTTTTTATTTAGGATCTAAAGGCTTCAAAACTTACTGAATTCAATCGTCATTTCAAACATCACTAAATCATCACTGTGATTAACCCATGGCCCGTATGTATCCCTTTGAAAAAAGCCTGTGAGATGATATGCCTAGTGAATTCCTATGAGTTTGCCATAACAAGTAAACAGTACGTGTAGCATTGAGCTTCCCCTCTCGAAGACATGTATTGAATCAATTTCTACTCATGTTGGTGCTCCTCCTACTCTCCAAGGTATTTACACAGAACTAACAAACCCTGACATAAACATTATGAAATAAAAAGAGCTACTTGGGTTCCTCCACAACAATCAAGTACACCACTTTTTAAGAGGGCTAGCTGTAAAACAGCATTTCTACACTGAAAAAGCTTGTCAAAGAGTTGAAAAAAAAGAATTTTCAATTAATACTTATACAAAGATCTAAAAATGAAAACATCTTATTAACTATACACAAAATAAAATTAAAAATCCCTGAATATCAATACACTATATATCTAAATTCCTCTATGGCACTGGAATGACAGGAGTCACCTGTCCAGCTTGCAAGAAACAAAACAGAATTACGAAGAAATAGCACCTACAACCACTGAAATAAAATTAAGGAATTAACAGAAGCAGCATGCAAAACCAAACCAAACCCTTGTGTGTTATTACATTTCTGAGATGTCTCATTTTTAAACTCCATGAGATAAAAAGAATGACAGTAATTTCCTCCTTAAGAGCCAATATATGCTGTCACATTGTTATGATCCAACTTTGCTGTGACATTCAGTTTTTATTACTTGGTTACTACTAGATCTGTTAATGGTCCTTTTACTTTTTATACTATTTTTTTTTCTTTCTTTGTTAAGAGAAGTTTAAAAAAAAAAAAACCTTTAAGGACAAAAAAAAAAAAGACTGAAATCTGACACTGTGTAGAAAATAGCTAGAATTCATTTTAGAGCATGTATGGAAGAAAAAAAATATACCTTGAAATTTCTTCTAGAAGGATGGCCTGCAGAGTACCAAAAAAAGAAAGAAAGAAGCAAGGGCATCACCTGTACTACTGAGCCAGCACATTCACCCAATCTGCCCACAAAATTTTGGCTGGATTCTTGCAGAGCTTTTACAGTGTGGTCAGGCTCAGAACAGGCAGCCTGTGGTCTTTAGCAATGCCACTCAAAACAAAATAAAGTGCCCTGCAGAGCAGCAGGGAATTCAATGCAAAGCACAGGGATCCACAGCTAAACTTATCACACAAATGTTTACTCAGGTAACTTTCTACTGATCAAGTCATGGTACAGAACTGTGACCGAGACAGAAGGCAGCTGTTCATGTTTTTTTACTTTATCTGTGGCATATGTACATAAGGGAGGATAACAATGAAGTCAAGGGAGAATGTAGTTACAGTTGCACCGGAGAAGATTCAGGCGTTCAGCAGTTCAGCTGAGACACAGGGTTCTTAATGAAGCCATGACAGAAACTGTTTTGTACCAAACCTCTTGCCCTTTCTTCCAATGACCACATTGTTCTTAAACACTTAGAAGATGTTCTTTAATTCTTCCTTCTAGTAGTTGTATGTACATAATTACTCTTTGGTGACTGTGGCTTAAGGTGTTCTCCACCTTACTTAAGCGCAGTAAACATTTAGCGTCCTCACAGAACTGGACTTTTTATATATACTTTGTGCACCAACCACATGCACCATTTTTATTCTTATATTAACCAAAGATAGCATGGTTATCACCTTCCTCTCACTTCCACTGCAACTGCATAGTATGGACCTTAAAAAAGGACAGAGAGGAGAGTAGAAATCCACTGTGAATATAGCTCACCTACCAATATGTCTAGTCTTTGCAGATACACTGCCCACATGCATGTCCCCAGGAAGCTGAGTATCAAAAGCACTTATATCTAGCTAGATTTTTTTTTTGTCACTGTAGTACCTGAAGGTCATATAAATGTCCCGTTTGTGTTTCAAGCACAGGCATAGTGATTGATGTCCTCTTCAATCACCTCTCAGCCATGGAAGAAATGAGGAACTCCACAATAAAAGTCTGTAGGAGGATATATTCTCAGAAGTGCTTTAGAAACCGAGTTCAAATACAGCAGCCGGCTGGCATTATTAAATATTTTCTTGCTGCCAAATGGTACTCAAAGGATAAGAAAGCAAAACAACAAGAAAAACCTTATCCCTACAGAAGGTGGAATCACATGGTGAGAACTATAGTGACATGCTATATTAAAGCAGCTTTAGGGTTAATGCCAAGCTTAAAATCTGTAGGCTACTGCAGGTGCAGTGAATCCCAAGTTATGAAACAACTCATTTCTGTGAGAACTATGGAGAGATAATCAGAACGAGAAGAACCTTTATGAGATAACCAGTTACTTGGCTGTGATTTACTGCTAAAATTAATCAAATGTGCTAATATTTTCTTAACTTTCTTCTACTACATTTCAAAAGAACAGAGACATTCCACCAAGAAGGTGACATAAGACCTTACAAGCTATCCTTTCTATGTGTTCCACAAAACTTTTCACAAGGACCACCATTGCTACTAGGAAAAGAGGAAAGAGAAGGAATAATCAGCTGGAGATCTTATATTCAGCTTCTCAAAAGAAACTTCACCTTTCTGCTCTCACACAAATCACTGCCTGTCTGTGCTCACTGTGAGACAGTTTTACACATGCAAGAGCCTGCCATATAAGATCAATCCAAGCCCAAGGTCTTAATTAAGGCCTACACTAAGTTTTTATAGTACTCACTTTCTGATCACCCAGAGCACAGACAGCATTGGTGTTCTAAAAAATAAAAGCAAGATTCTTTTTCTACTTGCAACTAGTGCATTCAAATCTTAGATGCGAGTTATCTATTATAAAGACATGTTTCAGACTCCCTAAGAGCATGCTGTTTTTCATGGCTGGCTTGACATTTTGTCTATAAGATGAAATCTTCTCAGAAAGAGTTTAATGTAACATGTTATTCAAGTTGTCCCCATGTCACAAGCTAAAATAAAGCTCAACACTTAAAAAGGAGACATACACTACACTGCAGTTCCTGGCTGAGTAGCAAAGCATAAACAGCAGTAGAAGCAACATCTACAGCAACTACTAATAACTCAGAAAAACAAGAGCAGATTCAGGTTTCACTTAATAAAAAACAGTCCTTCAGCTGAAGAAGCGGGAGGGGGAAGGGAGGATGTGGGGTAGAACAAAACAATGTAAATTGCGTTAATTACTTGCCCATATTGTGCTTACTAAATGCTGGAGTAAAAAATAGACACCAGTTCAATGCTTTAAGTTATGATGCCCTAAGTATGAGAGGTAGCATATGAACCACACAGAAACATGTTAAAAACACACTGGAAAAGACTAGATTTGGAGGGTGGGAACACTGTGTCAGAGGGAGTGGTTTTGACAGGAAGCAAGATGCTCTGATATAAAAGGTACTGATCATCTGGTCACAGAGGTGGGTGGCCCATATCAAAGTTTTGCCTGGGGTTATATTCTTAATTTTTTTATGCCTGAAATAACTGGAGATCTGCACATAAGAACTAATGAAGCAGACACTGTTGTTCTTTTTCTCCTAACAGATGACCAGAAGCTATTATTGATTCCAGATATTATGTTCTATAATTGAAATCAAGTTCTCTGTGGCGAAAGCAATTTTCAGTTTTTTATTCTGGATATAAAATGCCATTCTTTCACCGGGTTGAGACTTTAAGGTACAACCGTTTCAAGGGGGTTATTTTCTATTCAACGGTTGAAAAAATAATCCAAAAAGCTATAATAGATGAAATCAGAGAGTTTGTAACACTATAAAGTTATTGTATTAGTTAAAACAATAATTGACTGTTGCATTTTTCGTTTATGATGGAAAACTGAGCTTGTTTTGACAGTTTTTTAGTTGATGAGTAAATTTAGTTGATTTGGTAGTCTTTATAGCAGAAATGTAAAATACCTATCCTTTGATATGCACTTAGGGATAGTACCACTATAAGCAGATGCAAAAAATGCGGTATTAGAAAGAATACCTCATCACCACAGCCATTTTAAATAAATAAATAAATAAATAAAAACTCAGACCAACAACTCTAGCTAGGATACTTTCTGCAAACTCATGCCTGAAGCTACTGACCACTGGGAAACAAACAATATAAGCATCCATCCAGTGGTACAGCTCTCGGTATTTTGTGGCACAAGGATCTCCTGAGCTAGACATGGCATTTCTCTGTTCAGCAACCACCGATAGATGTTTCTTGTATGAATGGGCCCGACCAGGTTTTACATGCACTGTAATGTCAGTGTCCACAAACTCACCGTAAGCTTTACGGTTTAAATATGCTTCGTGGAAAAAAGGTCTTCCTTTTGTTTTACAGTGCTACTTAAAACTTCAGTTCATGTTCTTGTGGGAAAGGTTAAATAAGCAATCTCATCACCCTCTGTGCACCGTAGCTGTACCTGTTCCAGGATGAAGCTTTTTCTCCTCAAAAAAAGCTAAAGAACTTTTGTACATTTCTAAACAGGCGGAATTTTTAGAAGCATAAACACACAGAGGTGCACAACTTGGCTAATGCAGAATGGCCCAAACTTACTATAAAAGGCCATCATGCCTGAGCTTTGCCTACATATGAATTGATGTGGATGGAGTGGTATGATAACATAGCTACATGATCATGCTCCTAATACACAAGTTAATTCAGGCAGCTGTTCAGTAATGCATTGTGCTGCCTACAGATATCCTAGGAGGCTTGCTGCAAACCAAAAACAAGCTAATGAAGACAGTGACAGAAAAGGGGGTGGGTGAGGGAAATCAATCTAATCTCCTTTCAATAAGCACAATATATGAATGTTTCACTATCAGAAGTGATCCTTAAATGTCTTGCAGACTACTGAGAATAAACACTCTAAAACTTATATTGAAATGAAAGAATGCAAGTTCTCTTGCCTTTATACGTATACCACAATTAAAAGGATCAACACATAGCTCAGATGATGACAGTACAGGACTCCTGAGCCACATGTGACTTTTGAACATCTCAAATGCTGCTCATGTGCAGCAGTCAATTGTTCTTAAGATATGAGTGCTGGGGTGAAATTTTCCTAATAGGAAGATTTGTTGAGTAGCTATTCCTGAAAATACCTTGGGGCACAAAAAAATAATCAAACAAATTTGTATCAATGTCCAAGTTTTGAAGATAGTATAAGTGGAATATGCATATACAACTTTTCTTTGCTTGTCTGAAAAGAAAATAAAAACAAACAACAAAACAAAACCATCTGGAAGTCCTACTGCAAATAGCACCAGCTACCTATTTAGATAAGGCAAATGCCAAGTCTGAAATACACAAAGGACAGAGAGCTGCAGCAGGCTGTATAACCTCCTGTGCTGGGCTCAACATTTGAATTCAGCAAGGTAATCGCTTTCAAATCCCTGATTACAATGCTGTCAAAATCCATAGGACAATTCTAACAAAGATAATCAGTTTAATGTGATTGTCTGAACATTTGTCAAGCTCTCCTCATCCTTCATCTCAGCTATGGGCAGGAATATTATCATCTCTCTGATAATAGCTTGATTGGTTCTTTCAACCTGCAAACATTTTTGCTAACTCATTCCTTTGGACACCCCAGCTATTAGACACTGTACTTTAGAAAACAGCACTAAAAGCAACAAGCAATGGCACACATTTGCTGTTGAGAAGGGCTGCCAATCTAGAATACCAAAAATGGAATAATTCAGTCATGCACCACCACGTTCCATGCCCTTGCAGGATTGAGATCTAATTAATTGCTTTTCTTCTGCTATCAAACAGCTAGGTAAGCCCCTTATATTTCTTGAACTCCTGTGGCTTCTTTTATGTCTACATCTTGTCCCTACTAAGAGCCATGTCTTGATTTGCAGTAGTCCTGGAACCAAGACTTTAAAAGAAAACAAAACAAACATGTCTTTACACATCTAGACTATCTAGTACATCTTAGAGTCTATAAATATATTGTACAGATCCTCCCTATAAATTTGCCTGTACAGAGAAGGAATTTCAATATAAAACCTGTCACAGGCATCACAGTAGAAGGTGAGGTGGACTGAGTTCAGTTAGGTGTAGTTTTCATGCATTCTATCAAATTATAATAAAGGAAGTAGTCCACATGAAGTTCAGCTAGCTGGTCTTACAATTCTCTAATGTAGAGCTACAGATGCAGTATCAATACATTAAGACTGCCATCTTGGACAGTAAGTGTGGATTAAGTGTCATTTTCCTTCATTACTTGGAAACAGCAACAGCTTAAAAATTCAGCTAGTAGAAAGAAGTGGAAAAAAGCAGATTATGTTAAGATGACATTTTCTATGAGAACAACCTTTTTTAGTTAAAAATAACTATGCTATTTCACTATGACTTTTATTAAGACCAAGTATTTCTCAAGTTCTAAGCATTTTCAGACTTTAAGTAATTTCTTAATTTTAATAGTATGATCAAAAAAGGGTTATTGCTATTTAACTTTAATTTGAAAAAGGTTTCCCTTTTTATTCATAATCTTTGGAGAACCAAAATTTCTGATGAAAATCAAATAAAACAACAGGGTTTTTTTTTCCTGCAAGTATCAGGTATGTTAAAAACTTTTGTAAGCTATGAGCCTTAACCAAATTGTTACTTACACTGTGTATTTATTAAATGTCAAGTTTTTGTTGTCCATCAAAAATTATTGGAATATCAATTTAATCACAGATAGTAATTATACAGTAATGAATAAAAACTGTACCAGCTTATGCAATAAGCAAATGATGGTACTTATCTAACACTAAAAAGTAACTGAAACTGTAACTGCGAGCTACTGTAGTAGCCTACCTTACAGATCAGTCAATTCTCTGTAGATACAAACTCAGAAAACCTCTTGAAAGACAGGACAGTTTGGTAAGGTGTGGAATTAAGAGCAACTAAGAAGGATAATGATTACAAATCACTTGCAAGTACTCTGGGACGTGTTGTATCTTAAATGAGGTAGAACTTTCTTGATCTCGTATAACTGAGAGGCATTTCAAATACACTGGAATACAGCTATTGGGACTAATAAAGCAAAACTTTCTCCTGTGAAAATGCTCAGAGACTGCTGAATGCAAGTTTAAATATCCACTCTGGCTTTAAGCTGGTTTATTAGGTTTAGTGGTTGGAAATAACCGCTTCACTTTTCAGCCTGATTTCAATAGTTGAGCCAGCAGAAATCACTGCATTTAGCCCTGTAGAGTTACATCACTAATCCGTAATATAATATCCATACAGTTAAAACTTCAGGGATATTTCATGTAATCCCACAAGTATCTTAAAATGTATGACCGAACAGATGTAATAAGTGTATACACTTTTTTCCTAATAAAAGCTCTGGAGAACAAAAAAAACCCTATCTAGAATAAGTATTACGATGGACATAGATCTGTTGGAATGAGTCTAGATGAGGGCCACAAAGATGATCCAGAGGCCAGAGCATCTCTGCTACGAGGACAGGCTGAGGGAGCTGGGATTGTTCAGCCTGGAGAAGAGAAGACTCCGGGGGGACCTTATAACTGTCTTACAATACCTGAAGAGATCCTGCAGGAAGGCTGGAGAGGAACTCTTCATGGGAGTGACAAATGATAGGATGAGGGGAAATGGTTTTAAACTGCGGGAAAATAGATTTAGATTGGAAAAAGTTCTTCAGTACAAGGGTGGTGAGACTCTGGAATAGATTGTCCAGAGTGGTTGTGGATGACCCCTCCCTTAAGGTGTGCAAGGACAGGATGGATGAGGCCTTGAGCAACCTGGTCTAGCTGAAAGGCATCCCTGCCCATGGTGGGGAAGTTGGATTAGATGATTTCCAAGGTCCCTTCCAGCCTAAGCCATTCTATGATACCTGGATATACATTCGTAACAGTACTTCTGTGCTGTTACAGTGCACTTTGACATGTGCAACTGTAGTGTCCTCTTGAAAAATCAGAACCTTCATATTCTGCTCATGCTTGCTTAAGAAGAATGCCTGTTACTCCAAAAACAAGGACGAAGATAATTTAGGTTTGGTTAACATCTATTTATAAAAGCACATAAAAGCATGGGAAAAATGTATCTGAAAAGTATATGCAACCAACTAGGATAATGAAGATTGCTGATGAAGGAGTGATTGTTCTGTTTGATGTTATGGGGGAAGGAAGTGCACGAGCAAAGTTTTATATTATGATTTGTTGCCACATCTGAAGATTCATCTTTTTATGTACAAGTACTTCAAGAGACAAAATGAATCTTTGTGTTTTCAACACCTTGGTAGTGTCACTAAAAATAACTGCCATTGTAACAAGATATCTCCTTACCCCTTCCTCTAAATTTGGCACAGAAGCCTAGGAATACATTTGGGATACCATGGATCCAAAAAAGCATGGAAAATGCTATTATATTTCTAAGAAATTAGTACTGGGAGACACATTATCATCCTGCACCATTAAATACTTCCTGAGTGAAACTAGTCAAGGTCTTGACAAGCATCTGTGCAGACCCAAATAAACCACCACAGGTACTGCTTTCCCATTCTTCAGATGAAAAAATCTACCAGATTCTTCCCTGAAACTTAAAAGCCCACAAGAAGTAAAACCTATTTTGGAAATAGGAAAAATAAGCAGAGACAGGTAAAAAAAAAAACAAAACAGAACAAACCAAAACAACTCCTGTCAGCAGGTTAGAAACAAAGCTGAAGTAAGTTAACACAAATCAAGTAGATTTGCAATCTATCCATTTGGCCACTGTCCATGCCAGTAAGCCACATTATGTATTTGTTTTACACAAGGTACAAACCCCAGAGAATTAAAGGAAAAGAAGCTGCCAAGCTTCTCTTGAAAGGGTCACCAACTAGGCAGAGAATGAAGGGAAATGAAAGTCAAGGCAAAATCTGTAGCAAAGAAGAGTGGAGCCTCCTCCCAAGAAGCTGCTGCCCTGGAAGGGACCACTCCCAGGGAGGGACAGCAAACAAATAGCATCTCCAGGGTCAGACTTGGCCACAGTGACACAATTCATCATGAGGGCTATCCTGTCATATCACACACAGCTGACAGAGCTATTAAGCTAATTTGAAATCATTCATGTTCTTAAGTAGAGGGCTGGGTTTTTTTCCTCCACCTACAATTAATTGCCTCCTGGGGATCCAGAGGGAATGACAGAGATATTTATCCAGCATCTAAGGTAAGGAGAGGACACAGTTGCCTTTTCCTCACAGAAAAAACAAGATTATGAAATTCAAGCAGAAGATGCATTTCAAGAGATTCTATAAATAGAAAATATTCATTTACATAGATTTTACTTAAGTGATAAACCATGATGATCATATTAACTAAGTGGCTAAGCAAATTATTTCATCAGGTAGTAGAGTGTGAATGAGTTTCTGCCTTTGCACAGCCATTAAAAATTTTATTTTGAAAGCCTGCATTCAGAAATTGATTCCCAATTTATTGTGCTTTTTGATTTTTGTTTGAACACCCTTAGAAATTCAGAAACTATCTGGCAGGAATAAATTGCCCAGATCTTACCACTGTCAATTACATAAAAAAAAACAAACAACCCACCCCCTACATATGTGACTGTACCATGAAGCTGGTATAAAAATAAAAATTTTTTTAAAAAAATCTCCCCAAAAAACCCAACATTTCCCACAGATCTAGCCTAAGAAACAAATTCCTTCAGAGTCTGGTAGTAACATTAACCATAAAAGCAGGAGTAAGACACACTAAGTCAGAGGTTTTATCTGCATCAAGAGGAAAACCTCTCTACCTTATCCAAAGGTCAATGCTTCAGATAATGGCTGTAGCTGCCACCATAACAATAAACAAGCAAACAAAAAACCTACAGTTAAGGTATAAGCAAAACTTTGATCAGTCACAGTCATTCTGTGCCAAGTGGCATATGAAAACCAATTCATGGTCTGTTCAATGATCCGAAGTGTATATTGCTGCAGTATTCAGAAGTTTGCCACTATCAAAACCCATGGTGAAGCCATCACATGTAGAAAATTCTCTTTCACATTTTTGGAATAAGTAGGACAAGAAGAGAGACAAGAGAAAGACAGGAAGGCTCATCAGGGGCGTGCATCATCTTCCACTGCAGTAAAAAACTGATCTTGGAAAAAATATTTAACTGACAAGACATTACAGAGGTATGCAAAAGACACAGCAATATGGGAAAATGAACAGGGAACTGTTATCCCTTTATCCTCAGAGCATAACAGCTTCAAGGAATGAATGGTCTGGAGGAAGCTTTGAAATGAACCAAATGACATTTTCGCAAAGGCACAATCAAGTTATGGCACAAAACTGTCACAGAACTCTGAAGGTCAAAAATAGAAGTTTTAAAAAGGGTTATTGATATAGGCAGACTTAAGTACAATGGTCCTAATCCACCCTTTGGCTTTGGAAGTCACAAAAAACTATGGTTAAATCCTTACTTGCCTTAATTCTTACACGCTTTCCCAATAGAGGATTAACGGACAGGTAAGAGACATCTGTGGCTTGACCCAGCTTGACAGCTGTTCTGTTCCTATACCCCATGAAGCAGTTTCTGATATCAACTTCAGCTTAAGTAGCAACATACAAGTATTGAGAAATAATAAATTAGACTATCAGTAGATTGAAAGAATATTTTTGAAACTAAGCAAAACAAGCCCTTAGGACTGATAAGGTGAACATCATGTGGCATGTCTACTATATGGAGATTTCCTCTTTTAAATTAAAGATTTTTCACTGGAAGAAATCAGCTGCTGAGATCCAAATGCTGAATCTGAAAGTGGCTGAGCACAAATATACTTAAAAACAAGAGAAACTTTCCTTAGACATATCTGGCTTTAAAAAAAAAATGTATGATTTCATACTTCTGCATTATTCCCTTCCCCTCTCTCAAAAAAATCATTTGTCTGAGACCTCTGAATTTAAGTAGTTGTGAAACCAACTCAAATTTAGGATCATTAGGAGCACTACACATGAATAAACATTGGTTTGGAGTCGATCCAGATTATCATAATCCTACTTGCTAATTAAAACTATTACAGGTGTGTAAATAATCAGTAACACACCTAGCTTGTAATGGGTTTATTCTTCCCAACAGCAAATTGAAGAGACCAAATCAAAGAAAAATGACATTTTATGGAGTAAGAAAATATTTGCAACCCAATACACAAACTTAAGGAGGAAGAGGAAAGAGACACAGCGAAGCTTGAAACATTGCCTGTAACTTTCTTAATTTGAATACAGTATATTCAATTCACTTACAAAAAAAGTGCTGCTTATTAAATCTAAAATTTATTAAATTAAAAGGAATCCCCTTTCCACTTCACTAGGATTATCTGAAAGGTCAGCCAACAACCAATGAGAGTGTCTTTGCTCTTCCCATCTTAGTTATACTAGAAACATGAGCAAAGCAAAATCTAGGATGGGAAAAAAAAAAAAGGACCCCCAATAACAACCCACAAACAAAACAAAACAAAACAAAATAAAACCCACATCCCCCAACCCCCCCCCCCCAAAAAAAAAAAAAAAAAAAAAAACCAAAAAAAACAACCAACCCAACAAAAAAAAAAAAAACAAAACAAAACAAAAACAA
>JANHFX010008744.1:18745-69238 GCA_027560015.1 Chloroceryle amazona
AACAACCCACAAACAAAACAAAACAAAACAAAATAAAACCCACATCCCCCACCCCTCCCCCCCAAAAAAAGAAAAAAGAAAAACAAACCACAAAAAACAACCAACCAACCAAATAAAAAACAAGAATCATTAGAGGAAAATTAAAAATATTTACAATCCAAAATTGTGTATTACTCCCAGGAAAACAATAGTGGTAATACAAAGAGAAGTTGCAGGCTACAATAAAACTACTGTAGTCTTCAACATAGAATTCATTGGAATTCTTAATCTCATCATATGACTCTAAAGTAGGTCACAGCAAGCTTAACAAAATTTGACAGAAAGCAAAGACTAAGGCATAATAGTATGCAAATCACCTTCCTTGAAAAGTTGATACTTCTTCCATCCTCCCCTTGATTTTGACCAACCCTTAACTACAAAAGGTCCCACTATCTCTGCACACAGAGAAGTATTTATGTACGCACCTTTAAAAATAAGTATTAATGACAAAACATCTGCTTTTAGACTAGTTCTAATTGATCAATAATTTTTTCAGTATTTTTCTTAAGTAGTGATTTACAGCTGTGCAATACTATCTTAAATGCTATGATTTGAAGGTATTAAGGCGACTGAATATATCATATAGAAACACTAGTTCAAAATATACCTATATTTATATTTTTATAATTACATTCAGGCTTAATAGAATATTTAATCTATCTTTTGCACAGGAGTATTTTAAAACAAATTTCAATTAATAATGTACTTGTGAAAGGTAAAGAGGAAAATACCACAGCTATTTGTGAGCAACATTTCTAAGCAACATTTATGTAACCATATTTATCTTAACGTTCAGCACATCCTGAAAATGAAGTTTATTGCTAGAACAAAGAAAAAAAAATGATCCAATAATCAAAACAGTCTGCAAAATGTCTAGCTTGCTTACACTACAAAGTGCAATCATGACTTTCAACACTTAATACGCTTAAATTACTTAACTTACTAAGTGTTAAGTAAGAAGTTTGTCTCTTCAATGAGTTAAACTGGACATTTAGGATATAAAAATTTCAGAACAGTTTTGTTTTCTCTGAGGGAAGGTCAACACTTGAAGATACAATTATTAATTTCAAGTAAAACTCTTGTAAGCAGCTCCAAAATCACATTCTTAAACCTGAAAAGTATATTCTGATAGACAATTATTGCATCTAGGTATTTTGTTTCCAGTTCAATGTTTCAGAATTCACCCTGAGAACAGAGCATTGCACTCAAGATATCATCAGTTTGAAGTGAGATGCTAGTGCACCAACATTGCACTCAACATAGCATGTTAAATGTTATCCTATATTATTATACCCAGGAAATAATCTAGCTAACTCCTGCATTTTATTCTTTATTTACACCTTTTTTAAAAAGCAAAGTAAGGAAAACCAAAAATGGTTATTGTAGGGAAAATTATACTGGATAATACAGAGACTCGGTGAAACCATGCATCTTAAAGTTTGTGTATTGTCCTCTACATTTTAAGAGCCACAGTACTACACTTGCCTTTATTGTCAATATCCAGTCACATTTTCAGTAGCCTGCTTTGTAATCAAGGTAGCTGTATGTATGTAAGGGAACCTTCCAAACCTAAATCTTCCTCAAGGTGCCAGAACAGAACTTCCTAAGGCTATTTAATGAGGCTTTAAATACTCAGTCAATTGAGTGCAACAGTTTGGAGTAACTGTCTATTCATGCCTAGGTTATAACATGAGTGCTTTCTCCATTGCTAAGAGGTTGGCGATGTGTTAGCCAAGTGGCTTTTGTTGGGCAATAGGAAGCAAGGATCATTTACCTTTAATGACTTCTTTCTGTGGAAACCAGACCAAGTTTGTCGTAAAGGCAGAAAAAAAAAACTCTAAGAGAGAATAATTTTTGTCAATTATTAATGCAGATTCTTGCAAACCTTGGTCTCAGGTGAGTAGAGGTAGAGAGATTTGAAAGAATCACAGAATCACTGAATTTCTGAGGCTAGAATAGACCTCCAAGATCATCAAGTCCAGACTATGACCCAACACCATGACATCAGCTAGACCATGTCACCAAGCACCACATCCAATCTTTTCTTAAACACTTCCAGGGGTGGCGACTCCACCACCTCTCTGGGCAGTCCGTGCCAGTGTCTAAGCACCTCTTCCATGAGGAAATTATTCGTAAGATCCAACCTAAACGTCCCCTGGCACAGCTTCCAGCCATGCCTTCTCGTCCTGTCACTAGCTGCCCAGGAGAAGCAGCAAAAGAAAGTGGAAGTATTAAGGAACCTGAGGAAGGTACGGAAAAGTTCTGCAGAAGACAAAGATGGGAGTTTGTTCTCATACTAGGAAACTCCTAGCAGGACAACAAAGGGATTGTGTCAACAGTTCAGCATTGATGCGATGTGAGGTAGGGGGAAATAGAAGAATGAGCCTTTCAAAGACTCCAATGTAAGCAAAGGAAAGCAAGTGCCGGAGAAGTTAGTAAACTGAGGCAGGGAGGAAGTGTAGAAATATTTTATCTGTGAGGATTAGAGCAACTAATTAGTGAAGAAATCAGCTGTGGAGAAATCTTTTGAAAATATACATATTCTTAAATATTTTTAAAATTCTTTTAATACAACATTCATCTAGATATGTAACTGTAAACACTCAGTGGCAACAAGGTGAGAACAACATCTTTTCAGGATAAAGTTCTTCTGAGACCACAGGTAGTCCTGCCAAATCAGAGGTGGCTCTAGGAACACTCTTTCATTAAAGGATAGGATACAATTATCCCTCACTAGGCACGTGCAGCTGAAACACAAGATGAGTCTACCATAACCTAAGAAACTCCCAGGTACATTGTCATACTCAAGTGACACCCAATAATGCTAACACAAGCCAAGCAGTTCTCACACAGATGGGTTTTTATTGACTTGATATTTATCGAGAGAGAAGGTTAACTGCTGGCATAAAGGAAACTACAAAGAACTTTAAATCATAAAAGGAAGGTGCTGAATTTGGAGATGTTATAAAAAGCATTTGGTTGTTGGCTTCTCAGACTTCTTTCTTCAAAGGATATCAGCAAGTGTTCGTATTTTCTTCAGGTGTTGGGTTGGTTTTTTTTTAATAACAATGCCATTTTTCCTCAGGGAATGGGACTAAGACCAGAAGAGTTATTCCATGTAAACAGTTAAGCAACTAGCAAATCGACATTATTTCTGGATTACATTGATTATTTCAAGGTGAATGCCCTTTCTGTTTAGCCATCAGCACCCTCTTCTATTTTAAAGCATTATTTATGCCTCTTATTTAGGCATGGGCCAAAAAAGACAGCATTCCCCATTTGACAGTTAAGGACTTCAGTACAAAATGACTTGATACTAATTACTGGGAGTGAAAATCTCAGTGTTGTGATTTTCACAACAAAAACAATGAAATAAACAAACAAACAAAAAAATGGTGATGGAGGAACACCACAAGTGTTTACAACTTCTGGCAGCCAATGAACTAGCCAGTTTACAGTTGTACAAAGTCAAAATTTAATAGGAAACACGGTAGCCTACAGGATCTGTATTTACACAAATAGATGATTTAAGAAGATTAATTAACATTCTGTGTCAGAAAACGTAGTCAGAACAAGTACAGTGTAGAAAAATAATTTAAAAGATAAGAACTACTGTTTCCAGAAAAAAAGTAATTAGCAGCTAATTTATCACATTGCAACTACCAACAAATTCAACATCCTGAGGGGGTTTCTGACAAACTAGAAAAGGAAAATTAAAGAAATCCTCTGAAAGAGATCTAGGGCAGTATTCTAGGTCAGTGTGCCGAGAGAAGCAGTACTGCAGAGGGCTGGGCAGCAATGGCATTGCAGTCTCACAGCTGCCAATGGGTGTTGCTATGGGCACAAATCCCACAAAGGAAGAAAGATAGGAAACCAGCCCTTTCAGCACACTGACCTCAGTAGCAGAACAAGCCATCCTGTCTTCTGGGATTCACTCCAGCTGACCATGAGGCATTAAATTCCCCTGTAGACTCATTTTCCCAACCACAGCTGTAATACAAGTATTCAGAGAAAAACGTACATAATCACAGATATACTGTAATAAACATGGACTTTCATTCTTCAGCTTAAAAAAGTTGTAGCCGAGAGCCTCTTCCCCAAGAGCAAGAAAGTGCATGTTAACTTCTGTGAAGTACCAGGTTTTTAGCACACCAGTGCCAGCAGCCAGGAGGTTTAACAAAACTGCACTGTGATTACTGAGCCCACCACAATGAACTTCCTGCATTCATCCTCAGCAATTATCAGGGTCCTCTGTCCTACACTCTGGACACACTGGTGATGGGACTTGGCCATCTCTTGTCAGAATAGGCAATTAGAAAAACAAGGCAAATCGAGTATTCCAGAAAGACAGCCAAGTTAACTGTAGTACAACTGGTTAGTACATAGTTTCAGGATACATAGAAAAGGGGCGGGGGGAGAGGCAACTAAGAAAAAAAAAACAGCAAACAACCCAACACCACCCCACACACATCTGCATTAGTATCTCCGTCCCAAAGGATCACAATGTGTTTCTTCAGTTACCTCCCCTACACCCTTTTCTAAGCATGTGTTAAATAAGTTTGTCACAGTACACTGTATTTTAAACTCAGAATGACTGAATCAATTATGCTGCCATAAATACAACTGTCAAAGTTAACTAGACAATCCCAAACTAGATTTTTCCAAACAAACAAAAAAACCCAACCCAAATTTACCCTACAGATCAGACATGCCAGAGTAAATTACAAATATCTATAGCCCAGAATAAACATTCCAGCAACATTCATACTAGCATTTACAAAATAATTACTTCATTTTAAGGGACAAACACCACCTAGTATCTACAAACATATTTATTACTGCAACAAGCCTTCAGTTAAGACAAACCCAAAGAAATTTTTCCAATACCTAGAAGATCCCAGACAACAGCACAATATGCATAGCACTGGAGTTGAGAGTGTTTGGTTTCATTTACCAAAGTATATCTGAATAGCTTTAAATTTTAGGAAGAAAAAAAGAGAAACCTGAAGCAATGTCAGGAGTAGCTGCTCATTCACTTAAATGGAGCTCAAAGTGTTAGCTTATCCAGAAAACCAGCTACTTGCTTGTATCTTTCAACAGAAACACAGGTGGATTACATATTTTGTGTTTCACAGCACATAAACAATAGCATTAAATAGAAGAATGCAGATGTACATCTCTTAACCCTTGTGCTTGAAGATAGGAGCTCTAAGAGGCCCAACTGCATTATCTACTGGCTCTCTGTACACTCGGCATTGCAGCCACACTCTGGGCACTGCAGCCACTGGTGCTCACCTGTTGCAGAAGCAAATAGCCCATAAAATGCAACTTAAAAACCTTCTTTTAATTCTTCCTTGCTAAAATGACCAGGGTATTCATAGCAGGTTCTTACATACCCTGCAGTTACTAGTAAACTAAGCTGTAGCAATTGAGGTAGCAATCCATTCAATGCTCTTGGGACCAAATAAATGGGGTATTCACTTAATAGCTACCTCATTCATGAAACACAAGTTCCTCCACTGCATAACAACGGTCCAAGAAACCAAATGTAGATAGAAACCTGAACTATTTCACTGTATTATTCTTCTCAGGTCTCAAAATCCCCCAGCTTCCTCAAGAAAACAGCCAGAAATTTGAGGTCTTGCAAAAGAACACCACTAAGAAGCATCATAGTTGCAATGATGTATCCTGTAAACCACACACTTCATTATACACGCTATGCATCTCCATTATATCAAGACCTACACAAACCCCTATCAAAAATACCTATCAAACATACCTTCAGCAACAGTCAAGAGATAAAAACTGGGAGGTACAATTTCAACAAGGGAGGTTCCACAAGTGGAAGACCACTCTGTTCAGTTAATATTAACAATTAACAAAGCAACAAAAGCAGACATTGCCTATTCAAAACCCAAAAGCAAAAGGAAGTACAAAGGGACTTTCTTCACTTCCTAAAATTTATTAGATGCTTCTGCAAAACAGCAAGGAGGATAAGCATATTAACTTGAGCCTCAGAAACCAATGTACACACAGAACAATCTGTTATGAAACTAGAAATACTGAGCAACAAAGTATCAGCCTAGAACAAAAGATTTCTTTTTAAAACAGCTTGACAACACCTCTGTGATTTATTATTCTGTTGAGTATTGTGTTCATAAGGGTAGGGTTGCATGCATGTTTTCCACTTACCACTTTGGCTTCCTGATGGCTATTTTTCCCTATTCTAGAATTCTGTACTATTTTACTTCTTAAATCTGTTGAACATTATTCCTTTCTGCATACATTTCTAATCCCATAACATTAGCCTGAGATGTCTTGAGCATAAATTTTGGTGTGAAAATTGTAAGAAAAAGACCAATAAATCTCTCTCATCTGTTGAGTATCAATGAAACTGAAGGAAGATACCTGCCTCATTCTTCACCGCAAAGCTGCTCAATGCAGGTGACTGGCAACGTTCAAAACATTACAAGTAACATTTTTATACTTCTAAGAAGTAAGATGTCCAAATGCACTGAATCGATGGTAGCATCTATACAGTTTGCAATTGAGGAAAACAAGCATTCTAACACATATTTGGGCAATCACATGGACAATCATTTGGGCAATGAGATTAAGTACCCTTCTCTCCACACTGAAAACCTGCACAATTTAACTCGTGGTTCTGTTCTTCATGAGAAAGTTTTCCTCATCCATCCATGGTTTCCAGCAATCCATTACTGGTCGGTTTCTGTTCTTGTAAAAGGTAAATGCACCGCATTGTAGATGCATAACTTTCTTGTTCCTTTTTCCTCAGCTAGAAAGCTTGTTTCAATTCCCAGTTTGATGAGTTATGTAACTAAATTTTAACTGCCACCGTGCATTTAATTTGCATATTCCAGATGACAAGAAAAATGTATGGTTACTCCAATTTTAATAAGTTCTACATCCTCAGTAATAAAGATTTTCATCTGTGTTAAACATTATTACCCCAAACAAAGCCTAAAGCTCTCATCCACTTTATGTATGTCACATCTTATCAAGAAAAGCACATTCATTTCTAGAAATGACCTTTGCTCAGGATAAAAAGCTTAAAAGAAGATATTATTTCTGCTGACAGATTTGCAGGAAAGAAACATGCAGAAAAGAAAAAAAATGTATTTATATAGCAAGTTTATTCAATATTTACTATACTATTAGGAGAAGCTTAGGATCCTTACTAAATTTGTCTTTTACAAAACTAGATACCATGATTTTCCCAGCATATTAGACTATAGAAATCACCTGGGAGCTGATTTGTTATCAAAGACTTAATCTTTTCGTTGAACCACTTGTTGCAAGAAATTCAAGCTATTCCCAGAGGTGAATGACATTCTATGAACCGGTTTCCAAATTTTCATTTATTTCACAGAATGTTAGGGGTTGAAAGGGACTTTGAAAGATCATCTAATCCAACCCCCCTGCCAGAGCAGGATCACCTAGATTGAGTCACACAGGAACACATCCAGGTGAGTTTTGAATGTCTCCAGAGAAAGAGACTCCACAACCTCGGTGGGCAGCCTGTTCCAGTGTTCTGGCACCCTCACTGTGAAAAAGTTTCTCCTTACGTTTACATGGAACCTCCTATGTTCCAGCTTGCATCCATTGCCCCTTGTGCTATCACTGGACATCACTGAAAACAGCCTGACTCCATCCTCCTGACACTCACCCTTCACATATTTATAAATATTAATGAGGTCACCCCTCAGTCTCCTCCAAGCTAAAGAGACCCAGCTCCTTCAGCCTTTCCTCATAAGGGAGATGTTCCACTCCCTTAATCATCTTTGTGGCTCTGTGCTGGACTCTGTCAAGCAGTTCCCTGTCCTTCTTGAACTGAGGGGCCCAGGACTGGACACAATATTCCAGATGTGGCCTCATCAGGGCAGAGTAGAGGGGGAAGAGAACTTCCCTCAACCTACTAGCCACCCCCCTTCTAATACACCCCGGGATGCCATTGGCCTTCTTGGCCACAAGGGCACATTGCTGGCTCATGGTCATCCTGCTCTCTACCAGGGCCCCCAGGTTCCTTTCCCCTACACTGCTCTTCAACATATCAGTCCCCAACCTGTACTGGCACTTGGGGTTGTTCTCTTCCAGGTGCAAAACTCTACACTTGCCATTGCTGAATTTCATAAGATTTCTCCCCGCCCAGTCCTCCAGCCCATCCAGGTCTCTGAATGGCAGCACAGGCTTCTGGTGTGTCAACCACACCTCCCAGTTTTGTGTCATCAGCAAACTTACTGACAATGCACTCTGTTCCCTCATCCACATCATTGATGATTATGTTGAATAGTACTGGTCCCAATACTGACCCCTAAGGGACTCTACTAGACACAGATGTCCAACTAGACTCTACCCCATTGACCACAACTCTCTGACTTCTTCCTTTCAACCAGA
This sequence comes from Chloroceryle amazona, assembly GCA_027560015.1. Taxonomy (NCBI): domain Eukaryota; kingdom Metazoa; phylum Chordata; class Aves; order Coraciiformes; family Cerylidae; genus Chloroceryle; species Chloroceryle amazona. The sequence goes on from JANHFX010008744.1 coordinate 27,200, forward strand.
TCACAACCCACCTCACTACTCGGTCATCAAGTCCACATTTCCTCAGTTTAGCTGCGAAGATGCTGTGGGAGATGGTGTCAAATGCTTTACTGAAGTCTAGATAAATCATGTCCACTGCTTGGCCACCTTCCATCCACCTGGTTATGTCCTCATAAAAGGCTATCAGGTTGGTCAAACATGAATTCCTCTTAGCAAAGCCATGCTGACTGCTCCCAATGACCCTCTTATCGATATGCCTAGACACAGCACCAAGGATAAGTTTTTCCATCACCTTTCTGCAGATGCAGGTGAGGCTGACCAGTCTACAGTTACCCAGATTCTCCTTCCTGCCCTTTCTGAAGGCTGGAGTGACATTTGCTTTCATCCAGTCCTCAGGCACCTCACCTCTTGCCCATGTCTTACCAAAGATGATGGAGAGTGGCCTAGCAATGACACCTGCCAGCTCCCTCAGCACTCACGGGTGCATCCCATCAGGACCCATGGATTCGTGGATATTCAAGTGTCCTAACTGATACCTAACCCAGTCCTACTCAATCAGGGCAAGCTCCTCCTTTATCCTGGATTCCTCTGGGGCCTCAGGGGAATGGAGCTCCTGAGGACAGTCTCCAGCAGTATAGACAGAGACAAAGGTGGCATTCAGCAGCTATGCCTTCTCAACATACTCTGTCTCCAGGGCACCCACCTCAGTCATCAGTGGGCCTACACCGTCTCTAAAGTTAGTTTTGCCAGCAATGTCTTTGAAGAAGCTCTTTCTGCTGTCCTTGATCTCCCTCGCAAGGTTTAATGCCAAGGAGGCCTTAGCTTTCCAAGTTGCCTCCCTACATCCCCTGACAACAGATTTATACTCCACCCAAGTGGTCAGCCCCTCCTTCCATGACTTATATACTCTCTTCTTATACTTGAGTTTGTCCAGCAGTTCCCTGTTTACCCACACAGGTCTCCTGTCCCTCCTTCTTGATTTCCTACCTGTTGGGATGCACTGACCTTGAGCATGTAGGAAGTAGTCCTTGAATAATGTCCAACTATCTTGGGCCCCTTTCTTTTCTAGTACCCTGTCCCATGGGATTTCCCCCAGCAATTGCTTGAAAAGGCCTAAGTTGACCCTGATGAAGTCCAGAGTTGTGATCCTGCTTGGTATTTTGTTCCTACTGCACAAGATCCTGAACTCCATCTTGTGGTTGGTGCAGCCAAGGTTGCCCTCAACCTTCACCGCTTCAGCCAGACTCTCCTTATTAATTAGCACAAGATCCAGCAGCACTCCTCTCCTTGTTGGCTCATCCACCATTTGCATCAAGAAGTTATCATCGATGCACTGTAGGAACCACCTGGACTGTGGACGGCTGTCTGTGTAGGCCTTCCAGCAAATATCTGGGTAGTTGAAATCCCCCACGAGAACCAGAGCCTGTGACTGAGAGGCTGCCGTCAGCTGCCAATAGAAGGCCTCATCAACTGCCTCATCCTGATCAGGTGGTCTGTAACAGACACCCACCACAGCATCACCCGTGCTTGCCAGTCCCTTCATTCTTACACCCACAAACTCTCAACTTGTTCCTCCTCTGTCCCTGGACAAAACTCAATACACTCTAGTTGCTCTCTCACGTAAAGAGCAACTCCACCACCCCACCTTATTGTAAATAAAAATTTATTTATTTATTTTCTGGATAATCTCCAGATTTTCAAGTCAGAAAATGTGATCAGCAAGCATCTTATCTAAAGCACCATATATAAATTTGGGTAATGAAATTGCTTTTCAGTTCCAAATCAGTTTCTGCCTTCTTTATCATCTCACTAACAATCTGTAAACAACCATCTTAACTTGGTTTCTGACCCAGAACAGATTAGATTCTCCATTTCAGCCTGCTTCAATTTCAGCTGTGACATTAGAATTGAACAAATTGAACTGAAGGCAAATCACTATTTCAGTGGACATATTTTCCACATTTTTCTTATCTGTTTTCAAAACAGCTGAAGAACCCTATTTGCTTTAAAATCCTCTTTTAAATAGGATATGCTGTCACTAAACTGCCAAAATCTGCTAATATTATTCTCCCTGCCTCCAAATAAGGAATCTGAAAATCAGAAAAGTATATGAATAAGTCAGGTTTTTCCTAATATAACTGACTGGTGTGAGTTGATTTTATGGTTTTTTTTTTCTGCCCGGTTCTGCTGGTCTGAGACTCTGGTAGTTGTACTTCACAATGTTTTTATTGATGTGAGCCACCACCTTGCTGAGCCATATCATTTTACTTGTACATCATTCCACTACATCATGGATGAAAGCATGTAGTAACACCGATGGCAGCATTGGTCCCTTGAGATAGCAATTTATTGACTTTATGTCCAGAGGAATTCTGTCTTTATACCATACAATTGGTTTTTAAATTCATTAGACTTTAGACATAAAATCCATTTTTTTTCCAGGTCTTTCAAGGCAGATCTCAACATTTAAATATTTGAATAACCCACCGAATTTCATGTAATAGTGTTTTGAAACCTTGTTCTCCATACCTAGGTATTTTTCATTAGATCAATTCCTAATTTTACAACTATTGTTCTAACAAAATTCAGTAACTTTGTTATTAATTTCATAAAATACTCTCTGGGTGCAAAACTGAGGCTCAGCTCTGGTTTATTAGAAGAAAAAAAAACACCAAAACCTGTGTTTTAACCAAAACTTAATTTACCAAAACATTAACCTACCAGAACTGCCAAAAATAATAAAAATAAAAATTAGAAATAATTATATGCATTTTAACATTTCTGAAAAACACCCCTGCTTATTACATCATAGCTTCTGATAGCATAATCTTTCAAATACACTTTTAACATATATCATGCTATCCTTTAGCATAAAAGGAAGAATGAAAAATAACCAGAGCATATACTTTTGTTTAAGATCTGTACCAGGCTTTGAGCGTCAAGGATGCACTAAGTATTCCTCATCTTAGTTTCCCTTTGAGGAGCTGGATACATCACATTAGCGACACTAAGAGGGGCAGTAGAGCTGAGGTTAAAAGAGAGGCTAAAGAGAAGATGAAAGAGGTTATAAATGAGAAGAATGGAAGTAGGAAATGTGAGATAGATGCTTCCTCCTTTTGAAGTCCTAGACTTTTTATATCTGGCTTCTGACTGGATATAAGGAAAAACTTTCTCACCATGAAGCCGTCCAACAGTGCAAAAGGTTGCTCAAGAAGGTGGCACAGTCTCCCTAAGTTTTCAAGGCTACCAACTAGAAAAAGCACTGAGTATACTGTTCTCATCGCACAACTGACCTCAATTCAAGAAGAAAGATGGACTAGAGACTTTCTGAGGTCCCTTCCATGCTCAGTAAGCTGTGATTTATTTTGAGTTCACAAGCTGAATTTGTGACTACAGTTCTGAACCATGCATGAAAAGAAAGGATAAAAAAACAAAAAAACCCCAACCATACTATCAAGTCAATTCTGAAGAGCCCTTTTACTATGTTTACAGTCTTCCAGCCTGTTGTCATGTTCAGCAGCAACGTTAAGGGAAATCTGTTTGATCTTCAAAAGGAGGAAGAAAAATTATTATTCAGCATTCCCACAAATTCCTGTTTCCTTTAAAAGCTATGTATTTGTAAATTTTGTACCCAGCTCAGATGACACTACAGTGAATACTACTCCTATTTAAATGAAGACAGACTTGTCTAAATAAAGCCTGAAGCTCTTGTGTTCTTTAGAACAGAGTCCTTTGCGTGAGCCCTGCTTTCAGGGAGAGAAAGGGATTTCTGATGAAACACTAGAATTAAGAACACTCCCACATCTTGCTCAAGTACATGTACCTGGCTTGCAGACCCTACTGTTGGGGGCAGCATTGGTAACCAAAATGACAAGGAATAGAACAATGGTCTAACTACTGAAGGCCACCTAGGAAATCTCAAAGATATGCCCACAAGTCCCTCCAAAGGAAAATCAAAACACAGAAAAGTATTCTGTGAAGAAAAAAAAATTCAAGCTAAAATACAAGGTGTTTGGATCTGCACATTCCTGCATACACTGCACAAAGAATAGACATACATTACACATATCAAAGTAAGAAGACATAATTAAAAAGTATGGAATTACAAATTAAAGAATAAATGATAACTACCATTTGCCAACTGAAGAGTAGGACAGAAAAGCAATTAACAAGTACCTTCAGATATCTTTAAATTTGCATTTACAGATAAGGTAGAAGTTTCTAGAAAACCTAAGTATGCTCTGCATTAGCACAAAACAATCATAAGTACATCCTTTTTAGGAAAAAAATAGCCCCTAAAGAACAGGGAGGTAGATAAAATCATTGCTGTATTAAACTGACAAACTCCAACAAGCAGCATACAACAGAGCTAAAACTAGACAACTGGACTCTAGATTTCAGCTTCACACAACCAAACAGACACACACAGAAAAATTACAGGATGGTAACAAGATGTTTCCCAAAGAGCTGAACAAGGAGGAGATTAACCTATTGTTAACACACAAAGAACTTTACATTCTGAAATACCTAATGATACAGTTTCTACAAAGACTGAGCTGCTATAAGCCCCGCAGTAAAGCTGGGGGCAGGGAAAAAGCAAGTCTTGCTTTCTCTTCTACCCAAACAACCCCTCCGTGAAAAATTTACATTCTAGGTCTGCATTGTAAGTGAACAATAATTAAAAATAAAAGCTATATGTTGGGTCATTAGTGAATTGCTCTACCCATGCAAAATTACACCTTGCAGTACACAACAGTGCTTTATTCAGCCTACTTAAGATACCAGTTAATAGAACGTTGAAGAGATGATGGATCACATATATCCCACTGTAAAGACCTGTGCTGTTTATTCCCACTATTCTGTAGTTAGTCTCTAGCCTTGGTAGCAGGGAAAAATTCTCATAAAAGAGTTTTGTTCTTTGTAGCACCTTAGATGTTTCTTCTTGCTTCATGCAGCCAGCCATCTTCCAGCAAGCTCCACAACCCCTCAGGTGAAAGTCTCTCTCCCAATTTTTTCCTTTCACACAATGTATCTTGAGAGAGGGCTGATAAAAGCTGCACAACTCATGCAGCACTTTCCACTCCAGCAGCTCTATCCAATATTGATTCAATACAGACCATCCAAAGCAAGAGATGATTCCAGGGGCCATCATTTCATGACACTTGGGAGTCTCGGAGTGGCTGGTAACATTAGTTACAAACAGTTATGGAGAGACAAATAGGATGAAAAAGTGAAATAATAGCTCAGGAGCCCTCAGAAACAAGAAAGGAGAGACTCGGTGACAAAATAAAATAGGGTTTACAGACAGAGTTCATAACAAATACTGAAAAAGGTTCTGTAGAGTAAATATAGCTCAGTTAAGTCCCAGTTAAACCTTGTCCATACCTTCAACGCTTTCACTGTCTGCTCATCAAACTTAAGCGATTGTGCTGGATTTTTACCAGACCGGTCTTCACCGTAAATCTAAAGTATCTGTCAACCCACAAGCTTCAGACCTACAGCAGACTCTGCATTCAACCCATCTGATGGGGAAGAAGAGCCTCAATTTTAACTTGCATTTTTAGTGCTATAACATCACTGCTTTCACACACATCAGCGTGTTGTGAGCAATAGTGTTTACTTCGGTTGGGTACTTGGTGGCACCTACTGAGCTAATGGATTTCAGAGATGATTGCCAAAGCACAAACTCCCCGCAGCATCTAGAAGTTAGCAGAGCCATGAAAAATAAACCAGACAATGAAAACCCAACTCGTTAACTTGCTCAAGAAGAACCCATACCATTGGGATCAAGGTGAGGCATTAGCAGAGTAACAGAGATGTGTCCCATCTCTATCTTACTTACATTGAAACAATAAACCTAATTTAGTAAGAATAACCTTCAGAACAAAACCACACACTTTAAACAAGATATGCAAACTACCTGAGAATATGCAAATCGATCCATTATGAAATTTGCATAAAATCTGAAGGAGAAAAGCTGTGAAACATTTGGCACTTCTAGTTTAATCCTTGTGCTGTCTCCCCTGGCAGGCAGAGAGAAGGCTCTCCCCAAACCATCACAAAGCTCAGCATTATTAACAGCCCCCTGCCCTAGAGACATTTCTGTGGAGAGGCTTTCCATAGCTAACATTAATATCTATGCAACAAATCATTTTTATTTCATTTTTCTACTGCAGTAAACCCCAATGCCTCAATTACGATTGCTTCACAATATTGGAAGTCTTACATTCCCAGACATTATCTCATAGAAAAGAAAGAAAAAAGAAAAGACAAGTGTAGGGGAGGAAAGAGATTACTTACTGCAATTACATATTTCTGTGTGCTGTTACAACATTTAACTAAGTGGAACCCGCATCTTTAGCTGCTAATATAACACCAATACTGAAAGTCATAAAAGCACTTCTGTTCCTCCTGGTCCTGTCTGAACAAACACCATAAGCAAAATATGTTTACAGTACTAGGGACATTTATTTTTGGACTACTGAGTCTACCTGACTAAAAAGAAAAGAGCATTCTTAACCTCTAACTTTATTTCCTCATATGGACACATCTGATGGAAAAAGATCTCCCTGAGAAGGAAGTCTACTGTGGGATCTTGGTTGGAAGAAAATGGACACTGTTATCATGAACTGTTCTTGAACCATGGAAAGAGCGTGAAGGAAGAAGAGTGGAGAAAAAGCAATGAAGCAAGAAGATAAAGCAGAGCAAAGTAGATTAAAAGAGGACGTGGGGGGTACTGGGTGAGTTAGATGACAGCCAATCATGCAGTAGATTTAGGCACGTGAATGGTGCACGGGCTATCACATGTACCCAGTCATCACTGTTGTTGGTGTGTGTGATCAGTGCAGCTTGCTCTGTATAACCAAGGGATGTACCAGTAACAAAGGTTCTTTGCTTTATAACTCCCATGGAGTTGCTGAAGTCCAACATTCCCCCGCACCCCCAGACTACCAAAGAACTTCCCTAATGTAGTTAAGTCAAAGAAAGATAAACTAGTGTTTCTTTACACAGACTCTCTTTCTATCCCCATGACATAAAACTTCAGTAACATGGCTTTCTTCAAGGTTTAGGGAAGTATGTGTGTCACTAAGAAACTCCATGTTTTCAGCCATTAAACACAGATAGAGCAAGTAAGCTCTTTGCATTCCCTGGGAGCTTTCCCCCGTCAGACAAGCCTAGCATGAAGGCTTGTATTACAGAGAGGGTAATTTACTTGCCCTGTGCATAACGACATAAAATGCTTGCTTATTTAAATCTCCAACAAGTAGAAATGAATTGACTTGCACAATACCTAAGAAAACAATAAACAGACACACTGGCATAGTATTTTTTAAAAAATGCATTTTTTTTTTCAGATTTAAACATGAAAAACTTTAGTTCATATAAAAAATTTAAATAGAAGCATTCAGTTGAAGGATCAGAGGACATAATATAAAAACTGTGACCCATATTGCTGAATGCCTATGCTTTTAATTTTGAAAATAATGAAAAGCAAATATTTCTAGTAAACATTTGATTGTTTCCTGCAGTTAAGGAATAGAAATCAAAATGAGTAAGGGAAATATAGTACTGAAGTATAACACTATTTCTCCAAGTACTGAACAAATCTTTGAGAACTCAGGTACTTTTCTGAACATGATAAGTGTGCCTTGTACACTGCACATGCATTTGACTTCGCTGAATGTGAATTTTCTCAGTGAAGATGTGGCAAAGTCAGTGAATAACTCAGTGCAAGTGAACTCTGTCCCACTTTCCATCTGAATTAGGTTAGTTCAGCTGTCAGCCAAACAACCAGGCCCTTTCAGGGAGGCTGCCTGGCACACAAAATAGTCCTCACCTGTTTTCAGCACATAAAATCGAAGCCAAAATTCCATCATTTAAAAAAAGTAATTGTATAAAGTAATACTTTTGACATTATGGCTTATATTGCTACCATTTTACAAGAATGCTTGAAAAACATTTTTAAGCATCCTCCTAACCAATAATAGTAACACGTAATGCCAAAGACTTTCACAAAATACATTTATTATTTAATACATCATTTAAATAAATGGATTTCAGAAACAAATAGAGACTATTTATTTTAAAAATCTAGAAAACTCATTGTATTAGCAGAAAGCTTTTACTATAGTAAGAAAGCTGTAGACTCTTGGAATACTGCTGAAGTGTTACACACCACAAGGTGAGGGCAATAATGAGCAGTTACAGCATTACCTGCAGGTTGTGTCAGTGTTACTGCACTGTCTTCAATCAATCTTCAAATCTCACCCTGCCTGAAACATTATTGACAATTCTGCTCACAAGAAAATCAACCCACATCTGTTTAAATCAATCTCTAAAGGTAGGAATAAAATGTGAAGTACTTGATGTTGCTCAAATTTGTCTTTCTACTAAGAGAAATCAGTTTGCTAATCCTAGGAAAGTGGAAACAGTTGCAGTGTAACAGCATGTCTCTTCTATTTACTACTACATAGTAGAGCCCTATGGAATATTTTAGTCAACACCATGCTGTTTCAGACCCTGAATAGCTGGAAAAATAAAACCACCTGGGTTAAGCATAAGCATTTAGTTCAAATCCTGTTCTTCCATGAGGAAAATTATAAGCTTAAAAGTAACTAACTGGTGCTACAGTAGGTTTGACAGGCTTTAGGCAGTCACTTTATTTTATTTAATAATCGTAACAGCAAGGATTATTGGAGCTCAAACACACCCTAACCATCTCTCATTTTCACATCACATTCACAAACTGTGGCCTGCACACTAGTAGTGGAACAAAAGACCATAAATAGTGGTGTTCCCAAATCAAAATGTCAAAAAAAAAATTTTTCATTAGTCAGAGAAAAATTTCAAGAGCTGATAGTAGTTTATACCAGATACCAGTTATTCTACATGCTGTTCCACCCACTTATGCATGTATTCCCATATCTTTCCTTGCGTTATACATCAAGATTTTCAATGAAGAATGGGACATATAAAGGGAGTTCAGTTTCACTAAGTTTTGATCTATCAGGCTTTAATATTTAGGCCTTCCTTTAAAAGTTTGAAAGTAGCACTCAAAAATCTCTGATCAGTCTTGAAGATGTTGAGAATTATTTTTTTTTTACATGTACCCATTACAATTTATAATTACTACATAATCAAACAGCAGGAAGACAAATATGTATTTATCAACTAACAGCTTCCTGTTAAAACAGTAAACTATTAAAATTTACTGTCATCAGTAAACTGTTGAAATAGTAACTTTTTAGATGTTTTTACAAGTTTATTGTAACAGTAGGCTTTGAGTGAATTACTGCTGACACTTTCAAAAGCAAAGGTAAGCATCATTACAATGACTTCTTCCTTTGTAGAGACACATCAGTACAAAAACTTGGTGATTTCCCAGTGCCTGATCTGTAAAGAATGGTGATTCACTCCCTTCAGCCACCAGATCATAAACTTGGACCCCACCAATACACTTGCCCAGTAAAGGCTGGGGGCTAACTAGTTAGAAATTAGCTTTACAGAAGATAACCTGAGGGTCCTAATGAACACCAAGTTGAACAGGAGTCAGTAATGTGCCCTTGCTGCAAAGGCCTCCAATAGTATCCTGGGGTGCATTAGGAAGCACACTGACAGAAGGTCAAGGGATGTGAGAAACATCTGGAGTGTCAGGGCCATGAATAGAGTATTTTCAGTTGGAAGTGGCTTAAAATGATCACCTAGTCCAATTGCCACTAGGCATCTCCAGAGAGATATGGACCTATTGGAGTGAACGCAGCAGAGGGCCAAGAAGATAAAGGGCTTGGAACATCTGATATACACAGGGAGGCCAAGAAAGCTGAGACTGCTTAGCTTGGAGAACAGAATGCTTAGAGGTAGATTTTATCAACATGTAAATACCCAGTTTTGCAGTATTGCATAAAAACAATAGAGCCAGACTCTTCTTGATGACTCCCCCTGTGACAGGCAATGGGCACAAACTGAAACACATTTGGAAACAATTCACTGTGAGATAGGCTAAACACTGAAAGGGGCTGTTCAGAGAGGTTATGTGGTCTCCATGCTTGGAAACGCTCAGAAGCCAACAGGTTACAGCTGTGAGCAACATGCTATAGTTGACCCTCTTCTGAACAGAGGGATTGGTCAAATCCAGGTGTCTGCCAGACTCTGCTTCCTGTGATTCTGTGATCTTTGAAGAAAGCACAGCTAGAAGTCAGAAGGCTGTTTCTCTACAAACAGGCTCCTTCTACTAAATGGTATGCCCATTCAGGAACAGACAAAAACCAGATAAATATGAGTGACTTTACTATGAGAGGAATGAGTAATCCACATTGAAAGGAGATGACAGGATACCATTTTATTTCATCATAGTATAATACAAGCCCAGGACAGAGCTACAGCATTCCCAGAATAGTGTTTCCTAAGGATATCACTCTTTTGATCCAGTCAGAGACCTAGCTAGAGTAAGATAACGTCTGTTTGTTGACATAAGGTCTATTAACTCTAAGTACTGACCATACTTGAGTGTACAGCTATAACAGGTACAAGATGGGAATAAACCCAACTTTTAATAAAGGATACCTCTGAGATGAACACAACAGCTTCTCAGTCTTAATTTCAGTAAATAGGAAAATTTCTTATTTTTTTTTGAACCAAAATTCCTTGCTTCTGGTGATGATACCAATAATCTACATTCTGTCCTTTCCTTACACCTTTTGTTACACTTGGTTACACTTGGTCAGCAGTGTTGCTCTTCTAAGTGTTTCAAAAGGACAGAAAGCCAATTCAGAAAATATCAAAGGAATATTCTTGCTGCCTGTGGAGAGGATACCATGGAGACTTTCCCAAACCTTCTACACTTTAAGCACCCCATCTATTGTTCTGAGAACCTTTTCACAGAAGTATTCCCTTGGTATTTCTCTATTTTCTGTCTTACCACATTAAGGAAGGAAGACAAAGAAGAACAAAAGCAAGTTATCTTGAATAAGTAACTACAAGTTGCTGGGAGATTAATCATCTTTTATTCAAGTTAACTTCAAATCCATTTGTTAAATTAATCCATTACTGTAGTTAAATGCACCTGCATTTTGAAATGGTCTTTTCAGCACCAGCCTCCCCTGCGTAGCAATGTGAGTGATAACAGTTTTTATTCAACTTAAGACATCAGATGCTCTCTATACAGCTGATGACATTCATGTAGTTTGCAGAATTCCTGATGATCTTCCAAACAGTAAAAAAGGTTGTTTGTCTTACGTCAACCACTTAATGATAGAAGAGTTTAATTTAAAGCAATAAGATCTGCCAATCACTGAATTCTGAGAACAAAGCATAAATGCTTTCAGACAGTATTAGACACTACCATACTAAAAATGAGCATACTGTAAGACTCCTGTATTCCCTTTACATAAACATTTGATAAATATTAAAATATCATCAGGTCTCCTACGAACATTCTATACATATATCATAAGCTTTTATAAAACACAAGAGGAAAAGATTTCTGTTATGTCCTAAATACTATACCTTACTTCTGCTATTCTCAAACTGGTACCCATTTGAATTCCTTCAATATTAAGGTCATCTGCAAAAAGAAGCACTAAATAGGTTTGTAAAAAAACAAACCACAAAACAAAAACCACACACACACACACAACCAAACAAAAAAAACCCACAAAACAAACAAAAAAAACCCACAAATAACTAAACAACAAAAAGATGAAGAAAAAAAAAACAACACAAAACACAACTTTTGGTTACAACACTGGTTAAAACACAGTTGTGGTGTTGTACCTTTCTTTATCTAAATTCCTGTTGACAGTTCAAGAGATATATAGAATACATAGAACCCACAGCTTAAAAGGGAGATTTTTCACCTCTTGAACTGCCTATACCTCAGTGCTCCTTCATCCATACCAAAAGGCAGCTGGCACTCTACCATCTCTGCAGACAGGTACGTAGGAACAACTCCCCTCACAGCTATTATTATTATTACTACAGTAACCTTTTACAACAGCTCACTGAGACTTCATGGAAGAGGCTCCCTACTCCCTTTCTAATAATTTCTGTTCATCAACTCTACATCAGAAATCTCAGTAAATTCCTCTAACCTCCTAGTTAAGACTGCAAAGAAAAGGGAGTATTTTGTCAGAATCAAGGAAAATTTTTGTACATGACAGTTGGAAGACATGCTCAAAACTCCATTGTAATAAATTCCACACACAACCTAGATGATACTTTAGAAAGTAATTTGAATTTTTAATGCAAAACAATGGCCATTTTTTGATACAAGGAGAAAGGGAAAATATCAGCTACAGCTCTCTTGGTAACACTCATTAAATCCTGTGTCTATATATCTCAGATGGTTTGCATTCTTACTGATGAGGGTTCATTACAAAAAAAAAAAAATCCCACAAAAAAACCCCCTAATATCTCTAGGGATCTGAAACTAAGCCTGTCAACGAGATGCACAAACAACTGAACTACAGTCCCATTAAACGGATTTTTCAGCTCATTACTTGTAATTTGGTATTTTGAGTCATGAGAATGTGTCCTGAGTCATGAGTATGTGTCCTGAGTTCAGCTAGGATAAGACTAATTTTCACAAGCAGTTGGGAGAGGGAACAGCCAGGATAGCAAAACTGAACTAGCCCTGGGGATGTTTAATACCTCACTAAAGCTCAGTATGTAAGGGTCAAGATGGCCAGGGGATGGCAAGATCTGGGCGGTGGGCAGGTGCACTTTACATCACTTGCTTTATATATTATTTCATTAGTATTGTTCTTGCTGTTGTTTCATCTTTCTTGTTGTGGTTCTATTAAGCTGTCCTCATCTCAACCCATGAGGTCTTACATTTTTCTTCCAATTTTCCTCCTTATCCCACTGTGGCAGGGGAGAGGCAGAATGAACAAGTGGCCCCTGCTGTTCAGTTGATGGCTCGCCTAAACCCAAGACATTATGAGAGACTTTTTTCCACACACAAGACAAGGGAGTGGTTGGTCAGACAAGCTGGGTAAGGGAGATAGAATACTTTTTAAAATACAGCAAGAGTTAATTATTATTATCCTCCGATTGGCAGAGATTATTTCCACAGAAGTCTATATGGATGCTATAGACATCATGACCATACTTTTAATGAAGTATCAGAAAATCACAGAAAGGGTAAAAAGACTGCACATTTTGCAGTGCTATTCTTCCCTTCATTTTTTCCACATCAATCGCTGTCCTTTTCAACAGAACACTGAGCTAGTTCAAACACCCCATTCACTCACTACTCAATAGAAATAACACACTCCATACTTCACTACCATTGATCTGTTGTAGATTAAATTAACAGTCATTATGCGATTAATGGAAAAACTGATATATTAACACTGGACTAGAGAGCAATAACAGCTTCCAGTTGGATCTTTGAAATATTCCAACAGTTCTGTGAAGTAATTTATTGTAGGATTAGTGTGTCTTTCCTGGCCTTGAGGGCCAGCACTGCATTTTTATATGAGATATGCTTTACAAGCAGCAGAGAGCTTTGTTTATATTAATAATTTACTTCTACAATATTACAGCATGTGATGCTTTCAAGTCATGTCTGAAACAAAAAGCACCCACGTTTACCATTCTAAGAACTAAGCCAAGAGCAGCAAGTTGCTTTTGTATAATTCCTCCGAGTTCTCATTTTGATTTATCTGTTCTGCACAGAGATATGTAAAGCAGGGTATGCACTTCACATCTTTGATCTTCTCTCATCAGTGTTAATTACTCCCATGTGCTGGCAGTGAGAGTGGCTGCAGCAATTTAATGATCATGGCAGCAGTGGTAGCAGCTGGGGTTGTGGCAGCAATCTTCCTATTTTTCTTCTTTCCTTCCAGAAAGGAGCCAGGTAATGGGAAAAGAAAAACCCTTCCCTCCCCTTTGGAACAGGAGGTTCATGATCCTGCTCTTACTGCTTTTTGTCTCCAGAGGACTCCATACTAAGTACAGCTCCAGAATCTATCCTGTAAAATTAAAAGCCCTGGGGAAAAAAATAGGAAAGGAAAATGGGATAATCTGCAGAGCCAGAAAGTACATGAGTGCAAAACAGAAGAGGAAGTAGATACCTGCAAGCAAATGGAAAGAGGGAAAATGAGGGCACTAGTGTGAAAGAACAGTGGGTGTGGTTTGTTGTGTTCTTTTTATTAGAGAACAACTCACATGTATAACATTACTGCAAAATTTCAAAGCATATTCTACCCCCAGGGCTGATTAATAATAGAGAACAGTCACAGGCTGTGTGATTATTGCAAGACTCCTCTTCAAGTTTCCACCTCCATCTGTGGAAGTCTTGCCCAGTAGAAAAAAAAAGTCTGTATTGTTTTGCAGAGTCAAAGATTAGGCAAATGCAAAATTGCCACTGAGTCATAGGAAAGAGAGGGAACTAACTTGAGGAAGAGGTTGCACTTCACATGACAAGGTCCACAGCACCTGATTGTGTAGTCGGGGTTGGGGAGCAAATAATGATTACCTCCTGCCTTTACTTCACAGCTCCAGGAACCTTTCAATCCTTGATCTATCTTTCACCCACCAATGAAACTATTAAATTTAATAACTCAATTGAGAAATACAAAATTATTAAACATTCACACCTCAGGCAAAGAAAATATGTAGATCAATTTATGGAAAATAATTTAAAAATAGGAGACAAGAAGGCCATTGGAAAGTAGGTCTATTATGCTCAATTACAATCAATGGATGATTTCCACAAACTAAATTTATGATGAGTAACTAAGCATTACTTGGATGATTACTGTATTGCAGATATTTCTTCAGTTTCTTTAAAGCAATAATTGACTTCAGGCTTGGGGAGGGTTGTTGAGGTTGGGTGTAGGTTTTTGGTTTGGGGGTGGTTGCAGGGAGTTGTGGTTAAGTTTAACTACACAAGAGTATCCAATCTTTACAGCTGTTGCATGATACTGGAAGTGTGCTCTAGCATTCCATGATATACTGTCTTCTATCACAGCAGAATGTATCCAAGAGAAAGGACCCTGTCCCCTCAAGCGTGACTGGAAAGCATGAAGAACTGGAAGAGCTCAGCTGATTTCAGCTTAACCGAAGTGAATTTCTTGTTGAAGTGATGAATAACACAGTATCAGTTCCCTGCAGCTGATCTCGCTTCTGATCTCTATCCCAGAAGATCTCCAAAGATGTCCAAAGACTGAAAGATTAATAGAAGTAGATTTGCTTCTTCAAGGATTTCTGGTTTTTAAACCTAATGCTACACTGTTCTGTAAACCCCCCATTGTGAGTGAATGCTTCCTAAGGCTCAGGGCTCTCTATCAGCTATGCTGAGGACAGGAATGCTGAGCATTGACAATGCAGCAGGAAGGACCTTCGCCATATTTCTATTTTCTCTAGTAGGTTATGGTACAGGCATATTTTTAAAAATGTTGCAGTGTAATTAGGTGATATTTATGGATATTACCCTATTTATTTTTCTTCCCTTTAAAACACTGAGGACTAAAAACATCAAGGAAGTTTTGCTTCCAGACATTAAACTCCTAGCAAAACAAGTGACATGGTCACACCCAGTACGAGAAAGATATTATGTAAGTAAACACACAACAACACACACAAAGTGTGGGGGGGTCAAACTGGAATTAAACGCATTAATGCAGAGCGCGCAGCTCATTTACATTACAATATATTGAAATGCGCATGTACCCAATGTTTAAGTGCTGAACGACATTTATTGGAATACTACAGAAGTGATTATTCCCTAAGCACTCTAGTTAGAAGGTAAAATAAATTTCAAGGATTTTATTGGTCAGGGGCCTAGAGGTGCAGAATAAAAAGTGGCAAAGCAGTTCATGTTAATGGATTCTTAATTAGTCTGGGATGCACAAAAGAAATTTAACGTAAGAGTAACTTCTAATTCTAAACTGTAAAACACCAGAGAGCTTCTCAAATATAGCAGCACCAATGTCTGTTCCAGTGTCACAGTCCGTTGTAAATGGAAAGTTGTAATGATGGAGTTTTCTTCTGTAGAAAATGAAAACTAACTTCAGAAAACAGAACACTGGGCCCATTTTAAAAGAAAAATGTAAAATTAAAATGATTATGCAAAAATTTACAACAAATTAAATTATATGAAATCAGATTCATACATGTATTTATTGATTTATTTTTTTTAAAAAAAATAAAATGAAGATGAAACAAAAAAACCCTTAAGTTTGCCCAGAAAAAGGATCCAGCCATAGTAAATGGGTAACAATAGACCCATTACTGCTCCATAAACCAGCCAAATACAAGCGTGAAGTATCTGAATAGGACTGCAGCCACATATTACAGAGTAAACCAGAACTGACTTGCATTTCATTGCAGCAGACCAGAGGCAGAAGTACTATCACATGCCATATTTTAGTCTGGGAGAGATGGCACCACATTTTCATTCCTACTCATTTGATTACCTGTACTCATCTGAGCATGTTCTAACATAAGAACTCAAAGTAAAATTTAGGCTAGTACAGCAGCATATCCATTACAAATTTTGGTAAACTAAAATATCATACGGAAAACCTCCACAAGATACCATAGTCTTGAGAAGGGTACACGCTCTGCCATAAGTTTGAATTTTAATGATCTCTTGAACTAAGAGAAGCTATTCTATGATCACAAGCATGATCTTTAATATACCCCAATCCCAGCTTTAGCGGCCATCATGACCAAACCAGAGTACTATTACATTTAGCTACATAGTCTTTGAGATCAGTGACTACTGATCGCTATGGGAGATCTTGTTCGGACACAGGGATCCAAGCTCATCAGTTTGCAATTTCTTCAAGTCAGAATGGATAGAGTGAAGCAACATTTCTTCCCTAGGAATGAGACAACGAAGAAGTCAGCAACACGCAAAACCTTCTCCTTGTAAGCCTCACTGAGAGGAACTGGCAGAGACTGAAAAAAGTTGTGCTGCTCTAAGAACCAAGAAGAGAGGACAGCAAGTCATGAGCTAGCTATTCCTGCATAGCTCAGACTGGCATCTCCCTCTGAAGCACATTTTATAATGAACAAAAAAAAAAAACAACAAAAACCACAATGACCACCATAGCAAAAAAACAAGCAAGTAGACAAGTAGACTAGTAAACTACAGAAGCAAACAAAATTCATATTAAAGACTTTAAAGAAATCAGGGGGTACAAGTTTTAATTAAAAGTAGATTTCTTAAAGAATAATTCAAACAATGCAATACAATTATTTTTACTACTGTGTTTTGCTTAGCAGGAAATTTTTTTCTATATGTGTATTTTGGTTCCTTTCTATCCACACACCATGATGATTTTGCACATTAAGCCTGTTAGATGGTCTTCAAAGTGGGGGCAGAAACTAAGTTACAAGCAGATGTAATGAAGACAACAATTCTGATAATGTTCAAACATATAAATTCATCTCTCTCCCATGAACCATTTAACAATTTGCATGTTTGTTTAAGGCAGCTTGATCAAAGTTATGAAATCCAGTTTCAAGAAAAGGTTTTGTCTAGCATTTGAAGATGTTTTGGTACATCCTTTGGACAGCTCAATCCTTATAATTCCAGCTAAATACAAGCTTACTTATTGCTGGAAACCAAGAAAGCTTAGCTTAAATGATCCTATATTTAGGCCACTCATTATATGCAATGAAGCTGACTTAAAAAAATCTCATGAACAGCCATGCAGGCACTATCAAGTTAAAAGCCAAGGATCCACCTCTCAATTCTAACATTGCCAAATTTATTTTGTACTAAAACTGTTAGCAGCTTATTCAGTTTACAAATGTAGAAGTGTTATATCAAGCACTACATGGCATTCATAAGGGTGGTGGGGGCACGGAGATGGAGATGAAAAAGTGAATTCAGCATACTTCACATACTTCATGAGAACTGAATTTTAAGGATTTCTGGGGATTTAACAGGAAGGAACAACTCAGAAGCTGAACACAGTGAAAGCCCAGAGCAGAGCAGAACTGTGAAGGGGAACAGAGAGTGCACAGAAATTAGTAGATACTGATGGGCATAAAAAACCTAAATTTTTTAAAAAACGCTTTGAACCAAATCTTATCAGAAAATGTGAACTCTGATGTTATTTAAAGCGAACTGAATATTTTTTCTCAGACTGATATAACTAAAGGTGAAATTACCAGAGGAAACAATAGTCTCAATTCTCATTAATGCCAGCAGGCTTTGAAAAGCTGAAGAGCTACAGAGACCAATGCTGATGCTTGATAATTTCAAGCAAAGATGTAGGCAGGTAACCCAAACTGTTGAAATGAAAAACAAGACTTATTCCTCTGAAACCTTTCCTTTAATAACTCAAAAACCTGTCCTCTACTGGTAGTTCAACTTCCTATAAACAATATTCATTGTTTTATCTTCAAAGTTATATGAACATGTGACTACCAACATTTATTACATGACAAATACTAGTCTCAATCATGCTATTTAATCATCACTCACATGATAAAAAGATGGAATTTCAAAACATTTGTATCAGCATTAAAAGGAACAAGGGACCAGCACCCCAACAATCCTTTTTCTTATGAACTCACAAGAGTACAGACCCATAAAATTAAAGTATCATATGCTTTCAAGGAGACAGCTAAAAGCAGATTGGTCATATTTAAAGCTAACATAGCCAGATCTCAAAATAAGCAATTGCAATGGTGGCTTAAATCTTCAGGACATAAGAAACAAACAAAAAAAAGCTTGCTTTATAGCAGTATCTTTTCAAACTTTAAATAAAAATATTTGGAATATATATGTTAAAGCTCCCCAAGACTGAATTAAAACAGTAAAATTATTTAACAAAATCTAAGCAGTTTAGGAAAGGGGGAGATACCAAATCAGATGTCCATATTGGTTAACGCTAATTATACAAGTCATCTAGTCATGGATGCAAAATAGAGGAATGGATTTTCTTCCTTCTACAACCAGTTTTACCTAGATCCTTTAATTCTGTTTGTGCTGTCCAATTTGATAGAACTTCCCACAGACTAAATCATAACCCAAATGTGCTGAATGCACAATTAAATAACTTAGAGATTTTAATATCTAGTGGTTTTACTGTAACCTTTCAATCTTCAAAAATTTCCAAGCTGTATCAAGTACAAATTCAGATATAAAAGTCACCATAACAAATAAAAAAATAATAATAAAATCAAGTCTTAATTTCCTGTTTACCTTGGGAAACCGTGACATAATTTGAGTTTCATGAAGCATATGCAAGTGTACAATCAGCTAACAGAATTCTACCTTTGCTCTTCACAGAAATACAACAAATTGCTACAGCAAGTCTCGTAACTGTAACCAATAACAAATTCAATAGAATTTTTGCATCACCAGCATGTGAGAGATAGTTAAAGTACACAGTCCGATGTTTTTACTGTTTCTTCTAGATGACATACACTTTACTATTTTGCTTCTTATTCATCTTCACAGTAGTGAAGTTCACAGTAGGGACCACAGACTTGAACAACAATTCCACAAGCAAATGAGATCCAGATGACTTTCTCAAAATGTTTCATAGTGGTTTATAATATGCTCCAAGATTTGTTTTTATCTGCATCGTCACACACAGGGGAAAAAAGCCCCCAGCTACAGCTGCAATCATGGAAAACAAGGCCAATTCTTAAAAGAATTAACATACTTTACATGGTATTTTTGTACTTCTTTCATCAAAAATAACAGTAACTGTCATATTTTACTGCCAACAAGACAGTAGCATTAGTGTTATCATAAAAATGTTGGAATTACACCCAAGATACTACATCAACAGCTTATTCATTACAAATAAAGAATTGACGATGGCAGAGGCTAGTCCTCCAGCTCTCACATAACTGGGAATGGGAAAACATGAAAATACATATTGATGAGACTTATTTGTCTTAGAAGAAACTGAAAAGCCTGTTTACTTAGAACAGTAGTTGAAGACTAGATAGCATTCAAAATGATTACTGTAACAGAAGAAATGGCTTTACAGAGGCTGATGACACTTCAGATGTGTTTTGCCTGTCTAAAAAGGTAATTTTTTTAATATCAGAAATGTACCTTCAAAACAAGAGGTAGATGGTACATGAAAAAAACTGACCACATCTAGTACAGCTCTGTTATGTACCTCACAAAAAGGTTTTTTGCAGGAAACAAACAGAACCCCAGATCAGTAGTTTTCCATGTCATTGACCTATGTTTCAAAGGTTGGTATTGCAGCTTTTCTCCCACATTCACTTGGATTTCTGCTTTGTGTTCCATGTCAAAATGCAGCAAAGCCCTTAAGCATACAAGTACTATTTAAATATTGTGCTGAATCAGGTCTCTAAAAGCTGCAATTAGGGATGAAAGGACAGGGGTACAATCCACAACTTGCATAACTAACCATAAAAAAACCCAGATATTCTTAGTTGCTGGGATCTGATGGAATACACTCAAGGCTGCAGGGAAGTAGAATTTAGTCTCAAAACATGAGTGCTTTTGACAGTCTACAAAATTAAATACTTTGTCCCACCCCACCATTCCACTCTTTGGTTCATGATGTAGAGAGAAGAGGCATGGAAAAGGGAAGGCGGCAGTTAACAATATGATGCTGGAGTAGAAAATCTTGAAGAGAATTCTCTTACAATGGCAGCCACTGGAAAGTATCAAGTATGAAAGAAAAGCGGTAGAACCAGTGAGTTCCTTACAGGTGGGCTTTTGGTTTTTAGTTTGGTTGGTTGTTGATTCTATTAACACAAACCATCAAGTAAATACTGTTTTTTTTAAACAAGACCTGATTTAAAGATACTCTTTAGCTCTTTATTAAGATAGCTATTTAATCATTGAGGTTTCAGTTGCATACTTCTGGAGTATTTCTTGTATTTTCACCATTAGTATTTCTGTTACTCTGATATTCTAAAGCACCAAGCAGAAGATAGTCTTGGCATGCTTGGTACTGTACAAATAAGCAATTAAAGTTGTTACCCATGATACTTTATAATGTAAACAAAAGGTATATAGAAGAGAGAAGACATGCTGTAAATTTCACACCCGTGCCAGCTGAACCAGGATACAGGCCTTCTGATTCCTGACCACATGACTTCCACTCTCTTCATCATAAACACAAATATTCTTCCTGCAAGCCTCAAACTGTATCTGTTTTACAAACATACACAAGGCCAATATCCTCATCATCCTTACCTTGAGCTGTTGTATATTTTGCTTGAAATGAGACCATCTTTATTATAATATAATATTTACATGCATTTCAGTATGCAAATAGTCCTAGTAGATGTGCCACAAATACTGCATGTGACACTGTTACAAGAGTCAGTCTGAGTATCACAGGACACCTACTGGTAGCAGTCAAACCAACCACAATACAAATCATGCAAAATAGCGGGACATAAGTGTTTGAAGTTTTAATTTGTATTTTGCTCTGAATTCAGCACAGGAGAGTTTCCTGGTTTAAATTCCAGCTCAAATTCCCTGGACATAGTGAGAAGTTCTAACAGATTCTTCTGGCAGAAGAGTCATTGACAGAAGTTACAGAAAACAATTCTAACAATCACAAGTTTTAAGACAAGCATGAACAGTTATTTTAAAAGGAAAAACATTAGTAAGCAAGTCAGAAAAAAATAAGGCCAAATGATTTTTGGATTCATCATTAAATGGAAAACTAAGACATCTATGGTTTCAACTTTTTCTTGTCAAATTTTGTAAGAAAGAAAATGAAAAGGTTGAAGAACTTCAAGAACAGTCAGCTTTTAAGGATCTATGATAAGTTTTCCTGTCACAAAGCAGTAATAGCAAGAGAGGCAGAGAAAAGAATGATCACAAGCCTGATTGAACAGCTGTATCATTTCCAGTACCAGCATGGATCTGAAAAAAGCTGCTACCCACTTCGCCTATAAAACTGAGCTAGTTTTATGCAGAACTAGCTCAGGTGTATCAAGACCATAATCCTTGAATTGCGACAGCTGTAGACTATATGCTGCAGAATCCCCCAGCTCTCATATTCTATCTGAGTGTAGCCAAGCCTTGTAAACTCCAAGGCACACGAGTTCAAATACAGCTTTGTGCTACATCCCCCAGTTCTGTGGATTCTGGGAAGATTAATTCACCAGGGCACTGTGCCAGGTCCTTACTGGTCCTGTATACTTACTGCATCCATGCAGAACCTGAGCGTGTATATAGCGCTTGTTTGGTTTGAGAGTCATTTCAGGTTCTGCATGGCTAATGCTTAGCTGAGGTCAATAAATTCTGCTAAAAAGGCAAATATGCAGAGCCACTGAAGTGTTTCTGTACACTACATTCCTAGCATTCCCTATGTTCTTCCCTTCTTTAAGGTGTAGATATTTTATTCACTGCATTTAAAACAGATACAGAAATATTTTCCAGTCTGGAGTCTTTACTTAATGGGGAACAATACTATTCAATGCAAGATACAAAGATAATTTCCTGAAGGTACCATCTTTCTGCTGGTCACAGCTAATTAGCCCAAACCATTTCACAGCCTACCCTCCCTAACAGTTACTGCTGTTTATCAACCTCTTTGTTCTTATGAGCTTCAGAGCAGTAATCTTCACATGGCCACAGGTTACAACATGCTACCTGCCAGAAAAACCAAGTGAAGGAAGATGTTTAAAGATCAGACTTTAATATATTAATGAATTGGGCTTGGGGTTCTTTTATTACTATTGACAAATATTGTTAATAACTTCATCTGACATTGAGAAATATGGGTCTTTGTCAAGACATTCTGAGAGTCATATTAGAAGTTTCAGCTAGAAAGAGAAACAATATGGTTTAATTTTTCATATCCAATACATTAAAAGCATAAGGACTTTCTTTTTCAAGCTTCTCCTATCAGCTGTAGACATGAATACATAAGGGAATTAGTGTCCAAAGGGCCTAGACAGAATTAGGATCTATTAGTCTGTATCTAAGCATACCATAACATCCGTTCCAGATTTACACATCAGCAAAGCAGGAAGATGATTATGCAAATAGTGAGAATATAAGTAATATATATGCATTCAGGCAACTAGAAGAAAATACTTCTCCAATAACTTTTACACTTCCATTACAACAGTCTACTTCTGGAGTGTGCCACTATGTAACAACAGAGCTCCAAGCTTACCAAGCATTGATTGTAAGAGAGTATGTATATTATAAACAGCTCAACAGTTAAAGAACCAACAGTCTGGATTCCTGAAAGCATAGAATCAGCTTTTAGAAAAAAAGGTGTATTTTCCACAGGTTTCTGCTTCTTCCATAGTTCCAAATATTTATGAGGAACAATAAATAGTGACCATTTTTGAGATATTTTCTAAATTATACAAAGCACTCTAGAATATTTTAAATTGTCATATCCACCAAGTCTCATGTTAATATTTTAAAGAAGAGGAAGGGGACATCACATACCCAGGTTGCTGGACAGCCAATTAAGACAGAAATTTAAATAGCTGCAGTTACAGCATCCTCTCTTGAGCACCTTACATTTTAAGCTACTTAACACCAATCTGTATTTTACTTCAAAAGGAAAAATAAAAACAAATAAAATTTTCTTTTATTCATATGTTAACCCAGTTTCTTCAACCCCAAATCAGGAAGAGCTCTCTCTCAGAATTCAGGCACTAAATGCAAGAAAAGAACATGGGGTGCAGTTCCCCACCTACAGTTTATACCCAAACTGCAGAAACACCTGCACATTTCTAGACCTAAACGTGACTGGCATTCAGGGACTAAGAAGAACAAAAAAGTCTCCCCTCCCCAGAGTTGGGTCCAGCAAGTACCCTCTAGCAATTTATAATTTCACTAATATGACCACAAGGAAGTGTCCATGAAGGATATAGAGCCTTCTACCTCTGCTCAAGAAAGAATATTGCAGTTTTATTCCCAAATATGACTAACAGAAAAAGCATAAAATCTTGGCATTCAGATCAAAATCTCTGACTTTCCTCAGCTGCCTCTGCAAAACACATGCCCAGCAGAGCTGCTCAAGCTGAAGCACTTGTTCATAACTGGGGTCTTACAGGCCTTTTTCAACAAAATATCTGACCTTGAATTAGTTTCTTTTTTAATCAGCAAGAGGCCAAAGTTAATGTCTCTCCAGACAGGCTACAAAGTCCAAATCCTATTTTGGGTGAAGATAAGAGTACAGAATTTAACAGGTTTTTAAACTGGGGGCGGAGGATGAGTGAATTTCTTCTCTTGGTGTTTGAAGTCTTACATACATATATCTCTAGAAAGAGACAACCACAGTCTATTTGGGAAGGGCTAGGAAAGAGTTTGAAGATATTTACATCTAAATGAGATCAAGTATATGGTCACAAATATTTCACAATTGTTCAGGGTTTCTCTAAAATTATTTCTTATTAAATCACATTAAGCAAGTCTTCTCACAAAAATTGAAAAAGCTAGATGAACACTAAGCACACTGAGTTTTAAATCCATGTATGTACTGACAGGCTCAATACTCAGATTTCACTGCCCCTTAATTCAGTGTTGCCCAGAAAGATGTCCTGAAAAGCCCCAACAGGATATATGTGACACAGGATTTGTCAAACAGCGTTCTAACATACCAAAGATAGTCGCTTATTCAGTCTTTTTAACAAGTAACTGGGAAGTAGCTTTTGAGATTCTTGACATGCCCGATCGCACCTCCTCGTGAAGGTGTTGGCAGCAGGGGCTGCAGGGCAGCCTTTGTGAGGAGACATATGCCAGACATAGCTGTTCCATCTGACCCACTGCAGGGCACAGCTGAGCTCCTCAGGCAAGGTGGCAGCACCTCTGGGAAAACAGATTTAAGAAAGGGAAAAGTGCCTGACAAAGAGAGGAGGGGTAACTAAAACAGGTGAGAAAGAGCCTGCAGACAGCCAGATCAGTGAAGGAGAAGGTGATACTTCAGGCATCAGAGCAGAGATTCTTCTGCATCCCATGGAGATCATGGAGCAGATGAACATGTCCAGAAGGAAGCTGTCACCCATGGAGAGCCCAAGCAGGAGAAGGTTTTCTGCAGCCTGCGAGAAGGACCCACACTGAAGCAGTTCTTGAAACTGTATCCTGGGGGCAACCCACACTGGAGCAGAGGAAAAGTGTAAGAAGGAAGGAACAACAGAGAGGAGCTGTTATGGACTGACCACAAACTCCCAGTTCCCCATTCCCCTGCACTGCTTGGGTAGGTAGCAATTGGGAATGAAGGAATAAAGCTGAGCCTAGGAAAAAGAGGGATGGCTGCTTTTCTTGTTACAGGAATTGAAAAGTGATCTCTATCTCCATCTACTAGCTTTTGCATCTTCTTTTCCTCCCCCATCCTGCTGAGGGGAGTGAGAGAGCAGCTGGATGGGCATCTGGCAGCCAGCCAAGATCAACCCACCACACCAATATATGTGCTTATCCTTAGTACCAGTCTTCTTGAAATCATAATCCCTCCGTATGACCTACCCAAACCAGTTTTTAGCTGCTTCCATGTTCTATGTTATATACATAGAACAACTAAGATTTTTTTTGTTAATATCTTCCCCCTACAGAGAATAATGAAGAATAGCAATTTTGAATTCCAATGGACATTTAATTTTTAAATAATGTATAGAAAGCATTATTCAGAGTTACAGGCTACATTTTTACTTCATGTAAATGACTCAAAATATCCATCATTGAACTTTTTATAGAATTTACAGGTGTGCCTAAGATACTTGGAGGAGGCACTTACTGTAAATGTATCTTTTCTTGAATTCTTTCTCTATGATGGAAATTATGTTGAGCAGTTGGTTTAGACAAGTTAGCCATGCCTAAATATTCATTTAACTCTGTATACAGAGAAACAGAACTTTGATAAGGACAAAATGCTTTATTTCATACACACACACTAGTCTAATCAGAGATCTATTTCATCTCTGTAATTACCATTCTTAATGTCTCAGTAATCCTTTACTTGAAGTGCTTTCTGGCTTCCACCCTGCCATATTCTAGCCAGCATTTTCCTCTGAGCATCCCTTGTTCTTGTGGATACACAAGATAACCATATTCATACTCAAGGACAGAAGAGACAGGGAGTACATCCCAGACAGCTTCTTCTAGATATGTGTGCACACACAGGACACACATAAAGCTGCAGAAAATGCTTGTACAGAACGTTGCTATAGTTAGAAAAAGCCAAACTACAGAAGAATGAATGAATGTATGGCTACATAATGTGTGGAACTTACAGAAACATATGCCTGCAATGTTTCCTCCATTTATTAAATTTCTGCTTTGAAGTCAAATTTCCTTCCAATGCATTCCTAATACCATATTTCCTTAATCTAGCAGGATAACAGGAATAGGAAGAACTTTTCAAGCTTCAATTTAACAGATTCATTTAATTTTAAATAAATTTTTAAAAGATACATAACCTTTTCTTAATGTGACAGAAAATGAAGGAAGCGCTGTTGGACAGATTGTATCAGGCTTCTAAGAGTATTTAGTTCCAATTTGCAACAGGAGTTTGGCTGTTTGCATCTCTAAAACTACTTGGTGTAATAAGAAAAATCAAACTCATTGTTCATTGAAGAAATGGATTCAAAACAGTGTATTACAGCATCTGCTTTTAGAAGAAGCTGTGCAAATGTACATTCCCATATATACACACACAAGCAGGCAAAGAACAAAGATATGATCAGCATGAGATCCTGCAAGCTATTTCAAATGAAGATGCTAGAAGTATAGTGAAAATCTCTGACAAACAATCAGTTGCCCTAAGGATTCAGCATAGGAATTGTTGTTATGCAGTTGCTCTTTTTTTCCCCTCCTTTTCAACCACAAGAGTTTCTGCTTAGATTATCTTCCACTTAAAAATTGTAGTTACATCATCAAGTGCTCAGTAGCGTGGACCTGTATACTAATTTTCTTTTTCAAATGAAACTGTAAGCCAATGAAAGCCTTTCCAGGGTTTCTCAGCCTTAAGTCTTCTCTTGATTTCTAGAGCCTACCTGATAACTATTGACAATCTTTTAAAAAAAAGTAGAAGTTCCTCATAGATCTTCAAAGCATTTTGGTGGTTGTAAAAACCTAAGAATACCAGTAGTTTGTGTTTTTTTTTTTTTCCTTTTGAAAAACCTTTATTCAATTCTCTTCTCACATCACATGAAGTGTGCTTCCTTTGCATTTTCATTTAGCTGAAGTGTGGTAAGAAACACTTAACTTCAAGACAAAGCCCTGTCTATACCTCATCAATTCTTTAAAGCAAGTTTCTTAATTATTCTCAAGAGCAATTTTTATTAGTATGTTCATCTCCAACTCTTACATCTCCAGTTAGACACATGAAATATTTTAACTCAATTCACATTTGCCAATAATTAGTTCAGCCTTTTCCCCACTGCTGAACATGCAGAAACTGTTTGGTCCAAAAGGACTGTAACTTCTTGAGATACAATTATTAGCCAAGGAGGGGGGAAAAAAAAATAATCCAATTCTGTTTCAGAGACTGAAACCAAGTATGTCAGAGAACATCCAACCAGATTTCTCAGATTGTGTCAATGTTTCCCATTGCGAAATGTTTAGAGCTGCTTTGAACTGCACACATTTTTGACTGCTCAGCAATTGGCACATCACCCAAGGTCACTGACACTAAACCACACAACTCATCACCAATATATCCCAGAAAACACCCAAAATCCGTTTCACAAGTGAGACAGGTGCATTCTACACCTACAGACAGTATGTGCATTGACACTATTTGAAGCCTCACTGCCATTCATTTGCTAAGTACTGGGACCATTTTGGTGAGAAAATTAATATTAACAGGGACAGAAAGGAAGTACCACAGGTATCATGATCATCCTTGTCATTTCCTGTGCTCCCAGGCTGACTATGCAAGAACAGAGTAGGTAACTGCATTTTTCAGAGATTTTCTTCAGACTAACCGGTGGCTCAGGCTGCAGACTGACTCTAACCAAGTTGAGTATTTTTGTGCTTATGTACTTGCTCTTTACATCTTGCCTTGTTTCTTTTTCCCGTGTGCAATTGTTCTGAATTTGTATATTCATGGAAGACGTATTGCAAAAAGTAACGCTGGTAGTGGTAGAATGAGTTCTGTCCCAACAGCTTTAGGTTTCTCAGTTTTCAGAGGCTGTCTTCGGCAGAATACAAAAGGAAGACAGTAATAAAATAATAATAAAATACTATGACTGACTTGCTTTTTACTTCTCCCTCTTTTAAGGTTGTTTTTTGAAGAGCTGTGATAAATAAAGTACTCCAGTGCATATAAACATAGGTACATGTTCCAAAAGGGATCTGCTACATTTAAAGAATGCAACAGAAAATGGTTTCTAAAAGTATTTATATATATTTCTCCGGTTTCAAAGTATGGCATGGTGGAAAAAGAGGAACCAGCACTGTCAGTATCACTCCCTGTGACGGAGTAGGGAGACAGAAGAAATATTTCACAATCATTAGAGAAGCTCATTACTGCTGGGGGTTGAGCTGTATCCTCGACCTCTCCTCTGCTCTCTTCTGTGGAGCTATATTGAAGTGACAGCCCTATAGTTGCATTCTCTACAGCATGAAAATCACATTTCATCTGATTTCATACTAGATCTCTGCACTATGACATTCCATTTCTTAGCATCATGATTATAGGGCAAATAATTTATACTGCCTTGCAATGTCACATAGCATGATAGGTTTCCATTATGCCTACCTCTCTCCTCCTGAGGTGAGCTGCTCACCTCTATCATTCTCTATAGGCCCAAAACTACTCCCTAAGAAAGCCAAAATACAGGCCCATGGAAAACCAATGGAAAAAAAAACCCAAACAAACAAACAAACCAACCCCACAACATGACTGCTACTCAGAGGCCACTGACAACTTCTGTTTGCAAGATACTCTTCTTTCAGAGCCTGCAATTACTGTTACTGAAGTGACCCAAAACAGCTGCTTCCAGGTTGCTTTTCCATACATTCATACAAGTGTAGCACCAGTGGAAAGAAAAGGGTCACAAAGAACCTACAGCACCTCTCTGCATAGATGATGACTGTAACTATAGGCTAGAGTCCAAGCTAGGTAGCTAATGTGAACACGGGCAGACACAGAGTGGACACTGCTGTGCCTACATGGTAGACACATCTAGCTTTTCTTGACTCCCAAGCAGAACAGTGTCTGCAGGTCCTCTGTTTCCATACATGTTACCACCTCAGAATACTTCTTCCAGGAAGCAATTTTGAATAGCTTAATATTCTTCTTGAACACAAATTTTGTGTTTGGGAAAATAAAACTACCTGATGACTGTCTAGAGGTTGTTTCCCCATGAACAGCTTACCCAGTGTTCCTTGGTTTAACTCTCTAATTATATTCTGTTCAGCTGCATGTGAAATTCAATCAAGAGATGCTCAAGAAAATAGACAAAGGAATATTCAAAAATACCATTTGCCTAGAGTGCCCTCCAGGAAACCATGGGCGTCTCCCCCCTCTCTTCTCTAAATATTTTCTGAATATGGAAAAAAATACCGATTTCTTCCCTCTTTATGGATTGCCTTTTAGGAAGCAAGAAGTTTGCTTTGTGTATAAATTCCATTTTTTAACTTTTGACCCAACTTCAGATCTATACTCTCTCATACACGCCTTTGCAAAACCTTAAAGTCAAAAGAATACCAGGTCCAATTCATAATCAGGCAAATATTACATGATTAGCTTAAGGTTTCTCAACACACACGGAAATATGCAGGAAGAGTCCCTTTTCTTAGCTATATATGCCTAATCCTACAAATACAACTAAGTTTTATCCTGAACAGTGGTTTTACACAAAAGCCAAGAAAAGAAATCCCATACTTCTCAAAGCTTTTCTCCTCCATTAAAGCATTACTCCCCCAGCCAGCCCCCACTAATCTGTGTTGCAAAGAGTAACTACAGCCTACCACAAAGAAACAACAGAAGGCAACAGTCAGGAGAATTTGAGACACATCACAAACATACATTGAAACAGTTCCTTAAAATTCGAGTGAGTCAGTGACTGAACAAGATTCATATAGGTTAACCCATCTGCAGGGAAGAATAAGCAATTTTTCAACCAACTCTGTAGTCACACAGCTCAGACAGTCACTGTCAAAAGACAGTTTGTCTAGAACACCAAAGTGGTAGTTGGAATAGCATAGTTAAGTGGTTGCTCTGGTTGAATTGCTGGTTCAACAGACCAGTTCAAGTGCCCCTTTTCCTAGTTGTGAACAACTGTTTGAAAAAGCAGGAAAAAAAGCATATGCTTCCTTCTACTGCACTAAACTCATGAAATAAGGAAAACAGTTGAATTCAAAGAATGCTGTGATGTGATTTTAGGTATGACTGATCTAATCTTGAGGGCAGAAGGACAATTGCACATATGTAATTTAGGATCTAAATACAGGAAAGTTCAATCCTCTGTCCTGAAAAAAAAGAAAAAAAATCTTTATCTTGCCAGAGGGTGAGAAACAGAGGTAAAGTATCTGGAATTAAGAGAACCCTCCTACAGCAAGGTAGTCCAACTCATAATGGTAGTGTGTTTTTGTAAGTGAATTATGAAAAAGACAGAAGATAAAATTTCCCTGGGGAAAATGACTTCTTACAAATCAGAAAAGGGAAAAAAAATTTTCTCTTTGAGGACTGACAATATGGAGACCACAGCTTCTTAATTTTGCAAAAGCAGATTTTAGAATAGAGCAGCAGAAATGCATGCTAATGAAGGAACAATAGAAGGAGTTGTTCCTCGTAAAAATAAAGTCCCTAAAGGGGCAACATGGTGGAGACACACGGTATAATGAACAGCACAGGGAAAGTAGGTCAGTAACATCTATTCAACATATCTCATGAAATTACAAGTAGAGAATGAAACTGAAAGGCTACTAAATTAAAACTGGTAACAGAAAAAAAACACTTTTCCTATAGAAGCTCTTGTTTATACAGTAATTACTGTAACTAATAAGAAACAGAAGGCAAGTGCTTAGTAAAACTGCCAGGAAAATATGGATATTTGCAAGGGTACTCAAGACCATTAGAAGCAATGTTCAAACTAGTTCCCATTTTGAAAAGCACAAGCCCTCAGACACTAGGTGACATCCACTACCCTGAAGCCAAGAGGAGCCCTTCCCCATTGGCAGGTTCTGTGGCTCCCAAGAAGCTCTTTTCACACCTCCCACTGAAACAGACCCCAGCCTCTTGGAAATTAATCAGTCCTCCAATTAAAACTGTGGTTTCCATATTCTTACAAGAAAGGCCACATGATCCATCTGTAAGAGAGAATTTTCCAGTTGACACTTTTGTTGCATGAAAAAAAAAAAAGCTAATTTGGTTTTAAGCATTGATGAAAACTCGTAGTTCTATTCCAGCCCAATTTATTTACAGTTAATAATATTACCAGTAATGTATATGTTACATGTAAGGAAACTTAACTTCTCATTTTCCATTTCTTGACAGTACACATAGGTAAAGAATTCAATTTTCTTTTCTTTGTGGCTACTATGGAGGAAAAAAAAAAGTAATTATTAACTAGATAATCTAGATTAAGTTTGAGTGGTAAAGTGTTAGGTCTCACAACCAAAACCAGTAACTAGGCATTCCATTTAACTTAATTTAATAGAAAATAATCTTGAACCAAATACATAGATACAGCAATCTAACTTGCAATGTCATTTCACCAATAGTCCTCTGAACTTTCATGTAAACTAAAAAGCAAATGATGAGTGTGGTTGTATGAGTTAATCCTCTTCAACCTTTTTGGACACTAATGCAAGCAGGTAGTTTGCTACATGTTTTCATTTACAAGTGAAGTAGTGAAACAGTCTGTCCATAAAACACCAAGGGTTGACTAATGTCCTGAACACCTGCTAGTTCTGCTTGATCTTTTCCCACTTTGGTTGGTTTAAAGCAATTTACTGTTGTTCCAACACCCAAACCCTTAGCCCAGAAATAGCATACAAAGGAGTTATGGCCAACAGTTTAAAAAGGATCAGAGACAAAGCTTTACTTACCTTCAGATAGGAAGGTATTCTTGCAATGGGTCAAGTTAAGATCCTTCTATCAAACATAACAAGCTGAACGACAGTTGAATGATAAGTGAGCAGCAGAAGTGTTGTAAAAACCAGATAAGTTACTTTGGGAGAATTATGTGCTGAAATTCAATTATTATACATTACACTAACGTTTAGTTAGTTACCATTTTCATAAGACCCAGAATGCCATATTTCAAGTAACACAACTGAGTGTTCACTGGTAAAATTTGAAAACAACAACATCCAGGAAAATACCTCCTCAATACATCTTGCCGTATATTATACTGCAGTACAGTTTGCAATAGCCACTGTTGTCATTCTTACCAGTCCTATCAGAATTCATAAGCAATTCTTATCTCCCCACATGCCATGAATAATACCAACTATCTATTCTGTAGTGGTTCATACCTTACATTTTTATTGCCTGACAAGCTCTTTGTCAGCTTGCGAAGTGGGTTTGTATGTTTGTTTTTAAAACATCAAACATGTCCCATGTCATAAGTTATGCACAGTAGCTGCATTTAAAAGCAGACATTCAGGAAAAACTGTAGAGAAAGTAGAAAGAGAAGTTCTGCTCTCAGTCAAAAGTTTCATCCTTGTGGACATTGGCTCTGTAGCTTCTACAACATAAAGAGTATAAATAGCCCCATGGTTCCCAGGTCACCTAACCACTGGGAGAATCTGCCATCTTTGAAAACATCATTGAGAATGTCTCATTGCAGAATTCAGAGTTTGAATTTGTTCGGTTTGCCACAGGAAGTCCATGCAGTTGGTAGAGAATTAGAGCAATGAACAACTGCTGTTTGGGGGACCTAAAATTCTCTGGCTTGTTTACTGGGGAAAGATGTGGGGTTTTTTTGAGATCACTTTGATAACTCTGCATACAGATACTGGAATCAAATCTCACTCAACAGGAAAACTGGGCCTCTAAACCTAAATCACATGAAAAGAACAACTGAAAGCAGTTTTTCCAAACATACACTACTACTTACCAGCTCCACATACTGCCTAGTCCACCTTGTCCTATGCAAAACATAGAGGCAGCAGGGACATGCTACTGCTGGAACTGCACATAAAGAAATGCACAGCAGTCTACAACCATACGAGTGACATACTGCATTTTGGTACTTTGTACTTGCCCTAAAATGCATGAAACCAAGTTGATCTTACCCCTGTAAGTCAGATCTCGTAAGTCAGATCTCCCTTCTAATCAATGAAAACTGGCTCTTCTATGAAATTATCTACTTCATCTACCCGCACTTGTCCTTAGTGATGTGCTTCTCAAGGTAATTTGTTCATTCACCAAAGTCTGTAGATGATCTTTTCCTTAAGCAGTACATTAAATCAAGACTCGAGTGGCCACACACTTCCTACCAAGCTTGGTAACAGCTCAGACAAGATAGAAATAAGCTCAGTTCCTCCAGGGAATTGAAAGCAACAGTCATGGTAATTGAGTAGAGTTAGGATATTCAACTACTCAACCTCTGTGAACTGTTATCAGCAATTAAAGGCATTTAGCAATTCCACTGCGGGAATAACATTTCCAACTTGCAATTGCAGTTATTTTGCTGGGGATTTTTCCTGAGCTGCAATAAAAAACAAAACAAACAAAAAACCATACCACAACCAACACAAAAAAAAATACCCAACCCAACAAAAAAAAAACACAATAAAAAAACACTCTTGCATTTGAGAACTAGTGTTTGATGGGAGCAAACTTTAGGTAATACATCTCTACTTTATACTACTATTTATAGACTTAGATTTTTTTTTTCTTCCTTTTCTGCAGAATGTGTGAATGCAAAAATAAACCTAAATTTAAGTACACACACTAAGTGATTGCTTAATCATGGATACATTTGAAAGATGCTGTGCTTCAGCACAAGCTTAGTAGGACAGAAATAGAATGAGGTTTTACCCAAGAAGTTGTACAGAAACAAAGCCAAAAAAACCAAACCAGTAGATGTGATGTGTTTGTTTCAAAGAGCTCTAAGTCAGCGAAGTCACTTTCATTGTTAATTTTTTGCTGCTTTTGAAAAAGTGTATCCCAAATTCATAAATACCTGATTTCATTCCAAGTATAAGTCTTCCCTTTAGTATTTCCTTTCATTCTTGCTATCGTTTTATTTGGATTATGATGTGACAAGAGATTCAGTGTTTACATCTCTTACTCAGTGTCCTGAAAACTGCTTGGTGATAAAACCTGAAAAATCTTCCTTCCAAGACCAACATCTGAAAAAGCAATTTTTCAAAATTCACCAAGGGGTAATATTTCCCTTCATATACATATTCAACTATCAACACAGGACATTGATTGATGCTACAAAGCAGACAACCATACCATAAACCACACACAATTTCCCCAATTCAAAAGAAATCTTAGCATTCTACAGCAATTCAGTACCTTATAAGCCAAATAAACGTTTATCTAAAAGGTACATTCAGCATCTGAAACAAAATCCTTTCTAGGAAAGACATTTCTCATTTTCAATGGACAACATAGAACCTAAATAGCTGAGTATAGTATGTTTTATTGCTAATCAAGTAGCATATGAAGATTCTTTAGAGTAGAAAGCACACGAAGATAATGCAATATGCTTTCTCCTAATTAATTAGAAATTTAAGTACAGAAGCTATATTAAGAATTCTGCTGATACCAGCCTGCTGACACCCTGACCTATGTAACTCACTTGAAAAAAAAAAAAAATATTCTGCTGACTAGGATGTTTTGGTGGTTTTTGGTTTGTTTGTTTGGGGGTTTTTGTTTGTTTTCTTGGTGGTTTTGGTGTGGGGTTACTTTGTTGTTGCTGGTTTGGTTTTTTTTTATAGAAATAAGGAAATGGCTTCCCACAAAGCTAACTAAAGGTAAATTTGAGATTTTCTGTACTGTTATCACTTGACAATTATTGCTGCTCTTTATTTCAGACATGAATAGTCCAAGTATCAGTCTACTTAAATTTAGTTAAATTGACTTTTTTTCCGAAGCATTATGAAATAACGATTCAAGAATTGCTTTGTTCAAAGAATAAAATCAGGCACAATAAACAATGGGCTAAGTTTGCTAGATGGTTTAAGTATCATCCCATGAAGTTATATAGTCTCATTCCATCCTTTTTCATCCTGCTTTTCCTAGCAGAAGCCAGCTTAGAGATTGAGCAGATATGCACCTTTGAACTGTACCTGTGTAACTAACTTCTGTATGCTGACTCTTACCATATCTAGGGAAATTGTTAAGCCTATAATAGCACATCATACAACAGTGAACTATTCTCTCCATCCTTCTTTCTTTCTTCAGCCAATAAATTTAAATGTGTTTTACCTGTGATGCAAGTGGCTACACTAAGAATCCCTCCCTGCCCCATTCAAACATTGAACAAACAGCTTCAAATACGAAAGAAAATACTCAGTTTATGCAAAGAAGCATCAATGTCCATGCTCAATCCTTTTTAAAAACAGAAAGCATTAGGGCAATATATTTTTATCATAAAAGGATAAGTTTACCACAGGAGAAGCTCAAGTTAATGGAGCTGTTTCTGTATATAGCAGCCAAGAGATTGACCCCAATTAACTCTGACACTTCAAAATATGTCTTTCAAAAAAACAGTCACCATGTAAATACAATGACTTCTTGTTATCAACCTACAGCCAGGGTCTACTCAGGGCAATCATTTCAATATTACAGACTCACTAGATAAATATTAATATGGTGTATTTTATGCAGTGATCTGCACTCTCTGTAAGTACTTTTGACAGATGACAGCTCCTCCCTGTGACTCAGGCACCATGGCATCACAAGAAATCTCCTGTTGTTTGGACCTAAATTTCTTCTGAGCAAATGTGAAATTAAAGCCTTGCACTGGAGCAACAGAAGTATGCTTAAAGCAGGTCTGTACTGAAAGCTGTTCACTCTTTTACTCCTTCCATTATGCCCACATACCTTATCCTTTAAAATTAATTAAAAAAAGAATGCTTTTGACAGTTCATCTCCAAAGAATTACAACTGGTCTTGGAAACAAGATATTTTACCAGATGTTTGTTTGGGTTTGGTTTTTTTTTTTTGTTTTGTGTTTGTGGATTTTTTTTGTTTTGGTTTGGTTTTGTTGTTTTTTTTTATTACAATGCCAACAAGATATCACATTTCATTTTAACTTGTGGGCATGTTGTTTCCAACAATTCCATAAACAACAAGACCACACCATGAATAATAGAGAAGTGCACAGTAAAACTTAATACCAAGGTAAATTTTCTTTGTATCTCTGTATTGTAAATAAAAAATAAAATAACAGAACTAAGAGGTTCTAAGCACTGTTTACTGGTTTGACTGTTTAGCAATCACAGATATTTTCACATGCTATTACATTTCAAAACTTCATCCTACTGTTACACTTATTGTCAAAAATTAAGTCCTATAAATAAGAAGCTCCCTTTTAAACAAAAATATACAAATAAGGAAAGTTTAAGTTTATTCCTTTCCTATAAACTTTAGTAGAAATAAAACATGTTTAAGGAGTAAAAAAGAAAAATCTCCATACTACATATTAATTGTCTAAAGTATCTTCAAATATTTTACAAATGTAAGAATACATTTTCTTCAAAGGCTTAACAAATGAGCATACAAAGAGGTTTAGCGATTTGCTGCACATCAAAAACAAATCTGAGAAACACAGGAATAGAACAGTTACCTTATTCCCACCATGGGCCCTGTATACTATTACATAATTACTAGGTAAAACTGTAGTGCAAAAAATTTTGTGGCTGACAGAAGCCAGAAGGTAATTAAAGGACAAATGAACAATGTAAATCCCACAGTGGGAGTCCATAAAATACTTTTATAATCCCTAAAGAAATTTGGGGTTTGTTAAAATTAAAAAGGCAACTACAGTTTTCGCCTGCATGAAATATTAAAACAAGAAGCCTGTGCTAAGGACTTTATGTTTAAATATTAGTCATACATTAGACCAAGTACAGAATCATATACAGTTATCAAAAGCCCTGGAGCAACTATAAGCATCTCACTGAAGTCAGTCCTGTACAAACATTTTCTTTTTGTAAAGGGGAAAGATTTCAAATTATTCCAAAATGTTAATGTTAGATACTGTACTACTTAGGCCCATACACCATCAACCCACTTTCTTCCTGGGCTTCTGTTTCAGCTACAATGAAGTCTAACAGGATCCTGCACAAGTCCTTTCCTTAGGCCTGCCCTTTAGAAGCTGTGGGAATGTATATACAGAGAAGTCATGCTCTTCTTAGCCCATCACCAGCACATAGATAAGGACTTTGGAAGAAGCAAGTTTGTCAGGGTACTCCTGAGAGGCAACTAACATTAGCTAAAGGAAAACTGAAGAAATCATCTGTCCCATTGCATCTTCTGCACTGTAATTCCTGGGCTGCAGCATCTACTGCAGACACAGGATAGATACTCCTTCCCTGCTCAACATGATAAAAAATTAATCAAAACAGCATTGTTTATAGTAGTGGAAATTGTTCTCTTCTGCATCTGATGTCACAAAGGAGAGCTTCTTTACTATACTAAAGTTTTATTCGCTCAGTGTGCCATCAGAAAGAAAAAAAAAAAAAATCCATGGAAGTTTAAGTGACCAAGGTAAGAAATTTGGTCTTTATCTCCTTCTGTGTAACAAAGGATACTAGCAGTTCAGTGATGCATGTGTCACCTTCCATGGACACACTTAAAGCCTGAGAACAAAACTATGTGGTGGGAGGTAAACTTTGTACCTCATGTGTCTGATGACCACCTGTTAGGACCAAGCTCAGACAAATGTGACCTTAGAAAGGTTCTGTATTTCTACTATGGAAGATGCCACCATGTGCCACAGACCACTATTTACAAACTCACTAACAATTGTTGAAGGCATTCATTTCTGCATAATAATGTAAATATTTCACAGCTACCTAGATCTTTCAGTAGTGCCTCATGTTCTTCCACTTAATTATAAATTCAGTGGTTCATTAGTGTGGCAAAGTTAAGATACCTCACCGGGAACATTTAAAACTAAAAACTTACTTGTTTAGCAACATCTCCTTAGTTTTACTCCTATAAATTCAGTTGAGACAAAAATCCTATCAAATAAACAAAGCCCATAACATGAAGTGACCCAAGAAAATTCATTGAATAATCTACCAAATGTGGTACAGTCTTACCCAAAAGAACTAGAGCTTCTCTTTTGTCATTCATTTCTCTAACTTCAGGAAAAGCAGGTACCAGTGACCAGAGCAGAAACCCTTGTTCTATTTGACAAGTACAAGAGAAATTCAATGTAAAAACATCATTACACAGTCTCTCATTGTAATGATGTACAGAAAAAGTGCTTAAGCAAGAGGTTTAAGGTTACCTTCACATACTGTATTACTTTTGATCAGTTGAACCTGTTCAAGTGTGTACATAAAACGTATCCTTTTCCAAAACAATGCAGTGTAAGTTTAGTTTCCATGGCAACCTGGCTATGATGGGAGACTTTGGGGGGTTTTCTTTGTTTTTAACAGCTTGGAGGAAAACACTAAAATAAAAGGAATTGTAATGTTGTCCCCAAGCTTAAGCTTCATTTCAGAGGTGCTTATATATTAAGCCTTAAGGCATGAATTTGGGGTAGAACTCCTTGAAATTTTATCTTTTAACTCAACAGCATAAGGCTTGTTACAGTCAGATAAGATTAATCACGTAAGATCAGATGAAGCAGGAATAGCTACAGATCACACCTTAGTTACTTTTAATGAAATCTTTAAACAATATCCAGAAATGACTAAAGAAGTTCCAAAGCTTGAAATTTCAGATTGACATCTATCATTAAGGCATTCCACAAGTAATAAAATGTATTTATTTTCAATTAGCATAGCATTAGTCATTCATCTTAAATTTATCTTAAACAGAAGAGTCCATACCTTCAAGGATGGAATCACAGGAAGAGTTTTATTATCTAAATAGTAGATTCTGAAGAAAAACTGGTCAGAGCAACACTTCAAGAGTTAAAAGTTAAACAGACATGCACAGACACATACCTACATGATACTATTCTAAAATGACTGACCTGGAAGACAAGAGGAGAGCAGTCAGGAGTGTCTAACCTGGACTTCAGTAAGGCCTTTGTCTCCCATAAGACTATCCTAGAGAAGCTGAAAAATTACAGGCAGGAAAAGCAGATAGTGAGGTGGTTGAAAACTGGCCTAATGGCCAGACCCAGGGGGTGGTGATCACTGGCACAAGTCTAGGTGGAGGCCAGTAATGACTGATGTACAGTAGGTGTCAATACTGCATATGGCCCTATTCAACATGAGCACAGTGTATTCAGCAAGTTGCTGACAACACAGAACTGGTAAAAGTGCCTGGTACTCCAGAGTGTTGCGCTGCCATCCAGAGGAACCTCAACAGGATGGACAAATGGGCTGATAGGAACCTCAGAAGTTTATCATTAGGCCACCTACATGGAAAGTAGCTTCACAGAAAAGGATCTGCCCTTTTGTCCTGATGGACACCAAGCTGACCATGAGCCAGCAGTGTACCCTTGTAGCAAAGGGGATCACCAGTATTCTGGGCTGCACTAGGTAAAGTATTACCAGCAAGTTGAGGGTGGTGATCTGTCCCCGCTACTTCACACTGGCAGAGTCCCCACCTGGAACACAGAACTGTATCCAGTTCTGCAATCCCCAGTGCAAAAGACACAATCATACTAGAGAGAGCCCAACAAAGGGTCAAACATGAAGGGACTGAAACAAAAAATTAAAAGCTTGCAGCAAAAAAATTTTGGAAACAGTGTGGTAATTGCATGCTTTAACATCCTTGCAGAATGAAGTGCTGAGCATAAAAATTTGTTTTCTTTACTGCATGTCATATAAAAAGCCCATTGAAGCCTTACCTATACTTGTATTTCTTAGCAGAAAGTGCCAGGGGAAAAAAAGTTATGACAGTGGAAGTAGTAATGTTTTTTAAAGGATATGCTACATATTTGTCGGGGTAAGTGCTTACTTAAATGTTTAAAGTTCTACTATGATTGAGGAAAAGAAGAAAGCACACATCACTTTCCTTCTGGGGTAGTTCTAAAAAGCAGAACAGCTTCCATGTTTCATGAAAAAGGGCTATAGATCATTACATTGAGCACTGTCTACTGCAACAGAACAATTGTTCTCTGCAAAGAATTTGTAAGAGACAGAGACTGGCGTTTATTCTCCCTATGATAAAGGCACTCTCATATCTTCAAAATATTGGCACAGATTAATAAACCCAGACAGGGAAGATTTCTAACAGGGCTCATCTTTATCAGAGTTTCTCTAAAATACAGAGACTACTTCATTCTGTCAATCAAGGCCAGTACGAGAGAAATGACTGTACTATATGTACACTGACACAGCAAGAACTGCTAGACCAATTGGAAAAAGAATTAAAAAATGACTGCATTTACTTAAGAAAACTAGCACATAGTAGTTTATTCCAGGCAGAGAGAGAAATACAGGCACAGTTTCATTTTAAAAACAAATCTCAAAGCTCTTTTTCCAGGAATTTTACAAGCCGTTTTTAAAATTAACAGAATCCACAATGATGCATGTCTTTGTAGCTCTAATTGTTTATTTTCACTAGCCTGCTTTTATGAGTTTATTAACATTACATCCATTAATATAAAAAACAAAGCAATTTATGCAGGAAATAAATTGTCTAATTACCAGAGAATCTGCCAATCACATATTAAACTGCTTTATCAAAATGACTTGTTAAAATAATACGTCTCCTTGAAGTAACACTAGTAACAATTGTTCCAAATAGCTAGGTTGTATCATACCTCTTTATGAATTATTAAAATAAATATGATCTTTAAAAAAGTAACATAGTTGCTTTTACAGTAAAATGCAAAGTTGTCCCCTGTCCCCTCTTCCTCTGGTTTACATTAAGGTCAAGCACGTTCAGGAGTAGGACTTCAGATTCAGAAATCATTAATACAGAATAAAATTCTGTATTAAAATTCCATTGTGCCCACTTCCAAATTCA
The DNA here is from genome assembly GCA_027560015.1 of Chloroceryle amazona. Lineage (NCBI taxonomy): Eukaryota > Metazoa > Chordata > Aves > Coraciiformes > Cerylidae > Chloroceryle > Chloroceryle amazona. The sequence goes on from JANHFX010008744.1 coordinate 68,131, forward strand.
TTTAGACTAGCTGAAAATTTTAACAGTGTTTGCACGATGTGAAACATGGAAGGATGACCACAGTGAGATGATCCATGGTAAATCTTGATTCGTCACATGCCAGACTGCCACAAAGCTTGAGCGGGGTACTAACCTACTAGATTTCCACTTGTCCCACTATTGCAATTCTCCAACAGCTGCATTGCATGACACATACATAAACCTCAGCCTTTATATACATTTATTAACTTGTATAGTCAAGTATGCAGTGGAGGTTAATTTAGAATTAATTACATGTACCTGATATAAGTGCTTTGATGGAATGTAAGAATGCTGTCAATATACAAGTCCTAAGTTCTCTCACATCATGCCTCACATTGTTTATTTTTTTAAGCGTTTTCTCAGCAATTACCTGGTAGATCCTAGGGCCAGACATTAATGTGCTGACATTAGTCAATGGACAGAGTTGAGGTAGCTCTCAAAGCATGCTTTCCACTAATCTGCTGATGTTTTGACACTGCTGGTACAAGGAACTTGCATGTAAGACTTGTGCTCAGTTTAAGGCATACATGTTGGGTATGGTTGAGGGTAGAGATCTCTAGACTGTAACAGAGACCATTATTTCTATTACAATAGAACATGAAGTCCTCAGGACTCAAGTATACTGGATAATAAATACCTTTAATGATACCTTTTAAGACACTTATTGATAACTTCCAGGAACTCTATAAAGCTATTACATTAAAATAATATGCTATATTTGAGTTAATAATTTGAAGCTTTCCCCATACTTTTAGAAATAAAACATATTTCAAAATGCTTTCATTGGTACAAGCAAGCATTAAGAAGAACTGGCTTTGAAGATGCTTTCCATCAACTTTCCAAGCTAGTACCAAGAGGAGCCTGAGGGAAGACAAGAACACAAGTACCTCACCACTTGCTAGGCAAGACTGAGTGAAGCAATAGGAGTATCATAGAATCATAGAATAGATTGGGTTGGAAAAGACCTCCAAGATCATTGAGTCCAACCCCTGATCCAACTTCAATTACTGTATCATGGCACTAAGGGCCATGTCCAGTCTCTTTTTAAAAACCTCCAGGGATGGTGAATTCACCACCTCTCTGGGCA
>JANHFX010008744.1:69450-81672 GCA_027560015.1 Chloroceryle amazona
AACCAAACGACCCAGCAGCGACCCGCCCGCCCCACCCCTCCCAGCACCACCACACGCGGGACCCCGTTGCGAGCCTTCCCTCCCACGGGCGGGGGGGGGGGGGGGGGGGGGGGGGGGGGGGGAAATCTCACCTCCACTGTCCAGTACTTTGAGATTGCCAATAGAGAGGCTACTTCTAAACCATATATGTTCCCATTTCAGTTATTTTCCCACATTCCTGGGCTTAAGCAGACTAACAACTGCCAAAGGCAGAGGTCCCCTATGCCGCCTCTTCACAAATCCTCCTTCTGCCAAATCTCCTCTTTCAAGTGCATCCCTTCAGAGTATCAAGCTCCCTCCCACTCGTAAATGAAGCCAGAGAGCAGACATCTTACCCAATACAGATTTTTCCACCGCATCTCTTCTAGTCCTTTCCCACTTTTGTTAGTTGTACTCTGCACATAGTTTGAAGGTACAAGTCACAGATACAGCTTATGAGAATGTTTCAAGGGAGGTGAAACACTTGAATAGTGGTGGACTTCAGAGTCTCCTTTTATTTAATACATCACCATCAGAAATAACTGTCAAGTATAAGAAATACTTTTGAGTGTTGCTCAGAACAAACAGACCTTCTGTTTTTCTATAACTATAGGGAACATCTCTAATTTTCAGGTCAACTTTGAGAACTATCAGGTTGTCCATATAAACCCTGAAGGACAAAGAATCCCAATACAATCTGGAAGACAGGATAGTGTTAATATCTTAATAAACATGACGAAAATAAGCATTTTATTAGAATGTATTTTTATTCAGACAAACTATTAATCTTACAAAAGCAGTTGTTTCTACTGAAGATATGTACATACTACAGTCCAAAAATTAAGTTTTCTAGACTTACTGTGACAAATTTAGATAGTATCTGTAATACAGGTTTGATATTAATATTTCAGCAAGACTAGAATATTTTTGTTCTGAAAACAATAATTTCTACCTACATATTAGGCACAAGTATCAATACAAATAAAGCATTTCAGAAGTCCTTTGGGAAAGGTGGACATTTTTGAAGAAGCTCCAATTTTACCTTGTCCATTTCCCCTTCCCTTCTGCTTCTCCCAGCAGCTGACAAGCTTCTAGTCTGATTGACAGAACTGGGTAATCAGAATTTGGTTTTTCTTAGGTATTTCATATCTGTCTGTCATGTCTGCTTTTGATAACAAGGCCTTTATGGTTCCAGGCTTTAAAGACCCAAAAGAAGTTCTGACAACACTATTTCCTAGTTTTGCAGCAAGTATTTTCAAACACCTCTCATCAGCCCCCTTTCTTCCTCCAAGAAATTGTTGGCCATTCACACCGAATATAATTTATCACAGCAAACTAATGCAATGACAATTTATTCACGCACTTAAGACTCTACTGGGCACAACAGCTTGATAACCAAGACTGCTCTCTCCAGACTACACAAAAATTATCATTAGCTCATGTATGGCACACATGGCATAAGAGGAGAAGTCAACTGTCAGACCTGTAAGAGAGAAAAAGTCTAACTTTCTAGTGGCAATGTCTGGAGAATAGCAAAAAGAATATTTGTCCTGTTTCTTCTTTCGGTAACCTAACAAGGTACAGCAAACGGATGTGGAAACAGTTGGGTTGAGAACTAACTCCTTTTGACATTGATAGCACCTCTTGTCCAAATGCTTAAGACTGAAAAACATTAAAAGAACAAGACAAATTATACCTTGCATCACAGAATTTCCAGGTTTCTGCATTTATTTTGCAAAATAAGGACCTAAGTTTTAGGCACAAAAACCTGCTGTTTATGTTGAGTACTTAAAATTACAAATTGGAAACAAAATACTAATTTTTCATCATCACTGTTTTAAACTCTCCCTAGCAGACGGGTCAAAAATCTACCCAGGCTAAAACCCACATATGCTGAGCACAGAGCCAGTTGAAAAAGAAAGTAAATAAACCTCTGGAGAGCTGGAATGCTTTTGCAACACTCCCTTTAGGATGCATCAAGAAAAGATGTTATCTTAATCCATATACTACTACTTGCAACTTGCAGTGGCACATTGCTGGCCTACAGAAATCCTCCATCTGGTGACACAGTCTGTATGTACACCATTGTGAACAAAAAAAAAGTCTCAGTTTGACACTAAAAAGCAGCTGAGAGCATGTGATTTGCACAGCAAAAGGTTCAAACAGGTAATATTTTCCTTAACTGATCTTTGTAGTGTACCACATTTTACCACTTGAAGTGGAAACTTTATAAACAGGACACAACGAAAGAAGTCTTCCCTTGTAACATGTTCTTTCCTTCCTTGTACCTTGAATGCTCACAAGTAACTAGTTTTAAGTAAAACACACATAGAAACAATTTTGTTAGTCCACTGTCTTTCCAATATCCCAGAAGCAGAATAGTAGGCAGTAATTGGTACAAGTTGGACTGTTCCATATTTTGTTTTGGAGATCTTGTGTTTGTTTTGGGTGGTTTGGTTTTGTGGGTTTATTTTTGTTTGTGGGGGTTTTTTTTGTTTGGTGGGTGGGGTTTTTTGTGTCTGTGTGTGGCTTTGGTTTTTGTTGTGTTTTTAGTTTGGGGGTCTTTTTTAGGAAAAAAATACACCAAAGATTTATCATCTTGTGTGTGAACTTGTTCTGTAGTATATTTTTTTACAAAGCAGGTGAGAAAAGGAAAGAAAAAAAAAGTGAAGAAACACTGGCTCTAAAGCTCATCTTTGGTATCCAATAGATGAAAATCAAGAGAACAGAAATATTTACTGTAGAAATCTTAAGAGTAAACATTCAAGTATTCCACTTCTGTTAAATAAATTATCAAAAAACAGTAAGCTATTCATAAGGAATTATTAATGTTGCTGTTGAAGCCTTTATAGTGTGAGAGCATAGAGGCAGTTAAGTTTCTGGAAAACACACTCTCACCTTTAACTGGGAGCCTCATGACAGTGCCCTAGGATGTCAGATGGAAATCAAGACCTCCCAACACTACAGGGGCAATCCAGCAAACTTCTAAACCCCCACATCTACATGGGCCTCATGCACAGCCCCACATAGATCTCACAGTGGAGGCTGCACAACCACATTCTGATGCCAGATCCCATCATTCTAATACAATAGATATTTCTTCAAAAGCTGTAACATGTAGGCATTCAGCTCTTTTGATAGATTCCATGCCTCACATTCCAAAGTTCCCACTTCAGCATTGCTGAGTCACTGCATTCTGTCTTCAGAAGCAATACAGCCAAAACTCACCCAGCCAGTGTTACAAGCATGTGCATATCTGACTATATTTAGATCAAATCCATAGCCAGTGCTTGCTCAGCCTACTTCTGCCCAAACAAGCAGCAGAAAATAATCCAGGTAGTCAAGCTACCTTTTGAGATACCATTTCTTGCAGGTATTACAGAATGCAATGGAAGCAAATACCAAAATAAAAGTGAATGTTCCTCACAGCTTCTGTACTACCTCCCTGTCCACCCTGTTCCCTCAAGTAGATGAATGTCCAGAGACAGGTGGTGAAAGATGAAAAGCTGAGACCCTCTTTTACTCTAAGTTACACAAAGCAACACTTGCATATGTGGATGGCAGTAGCGGGTACAGGTGCATGCTGAGCAGCATGGTACCACTGGGCATTTGTGGAGATGTAGAGTGGCTTCGCACAACTAATGCTATGAGCACGCACTGCAACATGGGTATTACTAGGATGGGCTGGAATTGTGCCACGGCCTCATGGACTCTATTTTAGCTAGGTGTGGCTTCTCCAGGGCAGTCTTCAGATGCAATGAAAAAAAAAAAAGCAGGAGATCCAAGTTTAAAAAAAAAAAAATGCATTGTGTGGACAACGACAAACCAACCAATCAAGCAATAAAAGAAAAAACCCTAAACAATTCATTGGCATTCATAATGATTATCAGCAGTAATTTAAGATTTTTCCATTTTAAAATTTAGTGCCTGCCTATCCACATGCACCCAAATCACTGCATCATGGTTGTATCTGTTGACAAAAACAGGACAGAAACTTCAGAAATGGATAGCAGTGTTTAACACAATGAGAAGTCACAAAAGAGCCAACTCTTTTTTTCCTATAATTTTCATTAACCAACCACAGACATAACTCCTGAACTATCTGAGATATGTCAGAAGATGCAAGTATACAAGCTTTCAGTCAGCAGCAACAGCCTGCTTTTCAGCATGCTGCATTACAAACCAGGCACTGAGGTCATTTAATTTGGACACAGTCAATAAGCAGATCCAGTAGTGGATGTGGGAATGTAACTCATTACTGGAGACTCCCCATTCAGCACTCCAACCACGTCAGGCTATTAAGAGATTCAAACTTAAAGGCATTACCATTATGTCTCCATGTCAGATTTATGATCCACATTTTCTTTTTCGTCAATTTTTCATGTTGAAAACATAAGAACGAGACAAAGAACTTAAGCTGCACATTTTGACAGTTAAGGAATACCACCACACACCAATAGCATGTCAGTGCTACCTGAGCATTTCCCACCACAAATACCCACCAAGCTCATGCCGAGCAGGAAAGCTACAGTATGATCGAGCCGATACCCGGCCGCTGTCCTGTGTTACAGTTTGAAGCATATGAGCCCGTTCAGGAAAGCAAGTGTGGAGGTACAGAAGTCATCCTCCTCTTCTTTACAAGAAGCCCATGCGTGAATGGCTAAATTCAAACAGCTACAAGAACCAGTGACTCGAACCAGTCTGCAGCATAGATCTTGCCCATGTGATGTAATATTTTTTTTTATTATTTTTTTTTTTTTACAAATGGCAGTGCTGAGATGCCAGAAAATGAACAAAACCTACATTTGCAAAGGGAATGGAAAAACAGAAGCAGGTGGTCAAGTAGCTAAGCTGGCAGAGCATTTGGACAGTAGCCGAATGGCCTGAATTCGGTCTTAGTAAGGTCACTGATGTCTCCTACAATGCACACAGCTGCATCACTTGAAAACTTAAATCATATTTGTGATAAGAAAACAAAGCACTTTCAAATACATATTTAGGGCTACAGAAGTGAACTAAAGAGAATAGGCATTTAAAAAATTAGCACTATCCATTGTATTTCATCAACAGAGGTCACCACACAAAGACTGTATTAATTCATTACACTTCTGCTTCACACAGGCCATGCTAATATAGGTTCAGCTCCTATTACTCTGCAACGGACGTTTGTGATGATATTTTGTGCAGTACTGATACACACTTACAGTTAGAAAACAGGGTGTGTGTGAGTAAGTGCCTGCCAGCAGCCACAGAAGGCTCATACTAAGCAGCAGCCTCAGAAAAAAAAAATAAATAAAAAGAGAGATAGTGCAGTGTACAATCAACCTTAGTTCAACAAAAACCACTCATTCATCACCTTCTACACTTCTGAAGAAAAAAACCCCTTCATTTAATATATAGAATTTTTAATGGTACACAAGTTCTACTAGTTTCTACATTTCACTGAGGTGAAATGAGGCAGCACAGACAGTACAAGGAATGCTAATGTATCATACAGCAAACAAAGCACTTTCTTTAAAGCCAAGTGAACATGTCATTTAATCAAGATTGGTTTTGCCACTTGGAAGTTCACTTGCATATGAAATTCAAACTTGATTCCCATAAGGAACAGGACAGAATCCACTACCTTGGTGAAGCAGCATTAACAGTAATATCTTACAGATAAATTCCATAGTGTCTACATCTTTCAACATCAACCACCGTCTCATCTGTAGGTCACGAGTGACTGAATCCTCAAGTCGCAGACAAACATTGCACTAGCACCTCTATGGCTAGAGTACATAATAACAAGAAACTGAATTACCCCATGAACTCTCAATCCAAGAACTATTTGGTCAATGAAAAACTGAGCCACTTTCTGGAAGCGAGAAATTTTATATGTTCATGAACAGCTCATTCAGAAAGCAGCATGCCCTTACTTAGCAACACAGGACAAGGACTTTTGATTAGCCCAAAGCTCATTAGCAACATTCAAGAATCTCTCAGTTGTTATCTAGCAAACTAAAACCTGCATGACCTACAAACTAAGATAAACACAACTAATTACAGAAAGCTCAAATCTGAGGTCCTTACTTGAAACCACACAGCTAAACAAGGCACCATGAAAATTCAAGTTGAATCAAGCACTTTAAAATCTGACATGGTCTTGTTTCTGAAGTGTGCTTTAATAAGATCCACTTTGCACCTGAAGTAATATTATATATCCTTTCAAAACCACAATCCCCGACAGCACATTGTCCAGAAACAACTGCCCAGATGATCTGCTCCCCACACTATCTTTATACTGCAAGTTTTGCCAGCAAACTTTAATTACAACTTCCCTACTGGAAAGGCAAGCAGCAGATGCCACAAAGAGGCCATCAGTGGAGCATAAAAAAAAAACAAACTCCTCTAAAAGCTTCCCACACTTTCATAGATTTTTGTGCCTTTCACTAGTCATTACTCCTCCTCATGCTCCATTCCCGACTACCAGCTTTTCTCTCTGTCAGTTCACTAGTAAACCCTTCTGTAAGTCCCACTTCACAAGATAAAACCACATGGCAATTCTGACCTCTCTGCCAGTGTCTGTCACTTGATTTAGGCTCCATAATCCCTTATTCACTCTGAGAACCCAGTACCAACTATCCTCTAGTGGGTTTACAAAGTCTCATTTCCTAGACATATCTGTCCAAGTCTCCATTTTCAAATGAAGCTGCTGCCAACAACCTGCAAGCTTCTGTATTTTCAAAAGAAAAAAAAAGTTTTTTCCATTCGCTTACTTCACAAGTTATAGCAATTCACCTTTGCAAGATGAACAAAGAAAGTAGCTTCTAATTGAAAACAGTTTGTAAGTAACCACAAAACAACTGGTGTAAGGCTGTTCTTGTATCTCCACACAACTGTACAGATTAATTTTTTATGATAATATGAAAAAGAAATTTATTTTGCCTGAAACTAACATACCTAAAGTACAGAAAGGATCTTGTTATTTGGGAAAAGCACGTGGGTAGCTGAGGTAGGGGGAAAGGTAGAATTTCTGGTTCTAAGTCATTATTGCAGGAGATGTTAGATGAGCCAAGTGCCAGAAAGCCTGCCAAGTGCTATTCACCCACACACCAGTGTATAATATGCTGACTTGGAAAGCTGGGTATGAGATTACAAAGCAAATTCTATGAAATCCGGCTCCATCTCTTAATCTTGAAGAATTTGAGGTATTTAAATGAAATATGTTATACTGTTTATGTGCTGCAACATTTTACCCTAGCAGTGTCAGTGTTTCAATGTGCCATCTGAAGCCACAGCATTCCTCTTGCGTGCCCAGGGCCTGGACGACATACCACAGACTCTGCAGGAATGCCTTCACAAGTTCATTAAGTCAACATCCTTGCAGAACACAAATTTCTTTTTAGCTACTACATAACTAATACTAGGAAGTAAATCAAAGAATTTTATGGATGAACTACACATTGATGAATTTCTGGAGCTGAAGTCCTCTACAGAGGAATTAAAATGAATGCACGATGGAATTACCTGGTATCCAACCTTTAGAACTGAAAAGAAGCAAAGTCAGACCTGCCCAAACAGCTTTCCTAATAATTATAGATCTGAGAAGATTAGACTATTCTCCTCCAAATCACATATGTATTTCATCATTAAGTTGTCTTCATATCTACCCTTCCATACATCACCCATAAAGCACTTTTTGCAAATTGATATTGCAGAATTGTTTTAAAAAAAAAGAAAACACCGAACAAAGTAGCATGTATACAGGTGTGAAGGCTAAGGGTTATCTAAGCTATCTTGGCAAAAACAACAGTAACAATAATGCCCGATAGCTACCTGCCTCTTAAATTTTAATGGGTATTCAAGAATTCAAGACTTCAAGGGAAAGAGTAAATTGACATTCTCAGACAAGTTACATATGTTAAAATCGTGATCTGGAACCCTTAATAAACAGAACCCTGGATCTGAGCCCTCCCAATGATCGATCATCAGACATGATAGCTCATGTTTCTGCCCTTTGCTTCCCAGTTCACTGTGGTAGGGCTGAACAGCAAACACACACAAATTGTAAATCTTGCGGGAAAACTGGTTGAAAACACACCAAGCAATTGGAAGGATGACACAGGAAAAGCAACTGTCAACCTAAAGCAACTTGGAAAAAAAATATACACACACAGGTTATGTATCACATTCCAGTTCCTACTCTCAAACCATTTCAGTGTATCGAACACATCCACCACACACATCCAGGGCATACTTCAGATTTTGGAAAAAAAAAATATTAAAAAATGCTTTTAACACAGTAAAAGTCAGTTCTTTAAAACTACCATACAAGAAGTAAGGATGCTGTTCGCATATAACAAACTTTGGAAAGTCTGGTAGCCCTCAGATCACAGGCAAATCAAACAATTCCTTCAGTGCTAAAAGTGTTTGTTATGTGTCTAAAACTTACTCTGCTACAAGCAAGACATCATATAATTAAAAAAGAGCACTTTCTCTAAGCTTGTTGACTCCCAGCTTTTGACCCTCAATAAATGATAGACAGAAGTCAGACAAAGGAACTGGGTGATAGGAGACAAGAGCCAGAAGGGAACAATTGTGGTAGTGCAGGATGCCCAGGTACTCCACTGACAGTTTCCAGAAGAGCTATCACAGAGACATCCACAGCAAAAGGAGAAAATGGGACAAGACTAGTAGAGGTGGCCAGAAGAAACAACTGCAAGGATTTTTCTTCAGAATTATCCTCAGAACTATCCTGACTTAAGAGGCAATGGCAATGCTTAAGAGTCATCATTTTATGAGAAGCAGCATATCACATTATGATACATTGTCATATAAAATATGTATTTTGATTATATCAACCAAAGTGGTTTTTTTCTTCCCTTTTTACTATATCAAAAGGACTTAGTTTATCTGTTCAAGTTCTGGATGCAGCAATGAGAGAAACCTCACAAAACAATGTTAAAAAAAAGAGCACAACTGTAGTATTTCTATTTTACATTGTTACTTACATCTTTATGAAGTCCTGCTGTACACTTACCAGTTCTTGGTTCATTGTTCTACCTTTTTCCAAATGTTTTGCTCCATGGCAGAATTAGACAAATTTTACATCCACACAACCAAAATTGCACCTTTGGGGTTTTTAGTCTCCAGTCTTGTGACACTCAAAACTATTTTAGCAGTCTGCTTAGAGCTGACAGGAATCAATCCCAACTTAATGTCCAAAATATGTGCTTGGACAGTTCTATTTGTTGCACGTGGAGACAGTTTGACATAACAAGGACAGGCAACTGCATACCAAGAAGCCTCTAAAACAGGAAAGAGCTTGCTGCCATGCTAGTCAAAGTGTTCAGATTAAGACTACAGATGAACAACACTAGCAAGTCAGAATAACCTAAAATTTGTACAAGTTTTAGAAGTAGCAGTGGGTTCAGTAAACAGCATGCTCATGCATCCAGACCAAACAGCTGAGATGACATACAAGTAAACTATTTCAGCTCTTTGTTTTTTCCTGCCCCATGAAAACAGCCATATACTTCTTGGCAGACCAACTAAATTTCTCATCAGGCTGCAGCTTTGTACTGCACCTTATCTGATATGCCTGCAGGTTTGACAGAGCAAGGAAGCTTCCTCTGTATCGGAGCTAGCAGCTGTGAAGCAGCAGTCACCCCTCACCAGCCAAGGAAACCAGTGCTGTCAGAGCCACACACGCAGCAGGTTCAGCCCGCAGTCAGGTCCCAGAGCAGAAAAGCCCCACCACTTGGCATCACCAGTACAGCACAAGGAACCACTGATACCCTGCAGCTGCAAGACACTTTGAGCAAGACACAGGAAGAGCACTGGGGTCCTGCCATCTTCTGTACTTCTAGCCGCACCCTCCCCCACGCTGGCACACATACTTTGGCAGGCAATCTGAGCCCAGATAGAGGTGCTGGTCCAGTAGAAATCCCTCCCTGCCAAAAAAAGTGATTAATTTTCAGCCAGATCAGCTCTTCTCAACTGTTCATCACAGAAGCCGTTACACAGGAGCAGGGGGAAGTGCATGGCCAGAGCTGGGCAAAGACCAGAGGTGGCCTGGCCTGGACACAGTTATGCTGGTCCCCAGACAATTACACTCTGCTTGCTAAAGTTTCCCCACACACACATACTTAAGTCAATACACTATTTTAAGTTTCTCAAATTACTTTAACATATGATATGGTAGTTGTGCGTATTCTTATCCTACACACACACCACATTTTTACATAAAACCTGCTCTTCGTTGTCTGCAGATGTGCTTTTGAAGTTTTGGATAAGATGTTTAAAAACATAAATGACATTTTACAGAGGCCATTAAAAACCCAAATTTATGACAGTTCTGCAAATAGTAAATCCACTTTATAGATTCAGCAAAGGATTTTAACTTGCTAGTTTAAAAAGAGAGTCCATTCAACCCTTATCAGCTAAATAGGTTTATTCTGGATCTCTGCTTCCCCAGGAGCAAACACCTTCCCATCTGTCAGATCCCTTTCTACTTCACCATTATTTTGCTGATGAACCCCCAGAGAGAAGCAAAGCACACTGATAAAGACTGCTGATCTCTACCAACTGTACAACCACAATTAGCCCTCAATTATGATGCTGTTAAATGACAGCTCAAGAAGAGAGCTAGAGGCCATATTTATCAATAGAAATTCAAACAGATCTTTGTAAGATCATCATGAAAACTGATGTAATTTCCCTAACATTACAGTTGCTCGTTTCTGTTTACTGGGTTACATTTTTCTAGTTACATGGGAGAGGGGGAACCACATAATTTGTGCCTGCTTAATATGACAACTCTGTACTTTGTCTCGGACTTCTTTAAAACTGGTGTTACTTAACACACCAGTTAAGTACACATTTTTAGAGGCATTGCTATTCAAGCCTCAGCCTATTCAGTAGAAGGGAGTCTTTGCAGAAGTGAAACAAATAAACACTTTCCTTAGCTTGCAAATATATTAAAAGCCAACAACTTTCAGTCAAAGGCTTCCCAGTGAATTTTCTGAATGTAAACAAGCATGACCACAGTTAAGCTGAAAGATACAAAAAGCAGCGGATCTGGTCTAACACTGAATGACAGGTAGCAGCAGCAAGACTGACACCACTCATCCTTCATGATGCCAGCAAGCTAAGGCTTTTCATCCAGGGAACAAGTTTCAACTACTACTTTTTAAAGCACACTGTGATTGCTTAGGTTGAGATAAAGCCATTATTTATATTTCTAAAAAGTTTAAACCAAAAATAGTGTTCTTCAGAAGGAACTATTAACAGTAGTTTAAACTCTGCAGGTGACCATGGAAGAAGTGATTTCCATATTACCCTGCCTCTGAAGTTGGAAAGCCCATTATCTCAGATTCCTCTGAATATTGTTTAACATTTTACACCTCCAAATATAATCTCCAGAGAAGATTAAACTCCAAAAACAGTTGCCTCATGTACAAGAGCACCACACGCTTCCCTGGAAAAGATACAAATTCTTATGATTTTGCCCATTTTCAGCATCTGTCACTATGTTTCTTCAAGTAATTTGTGGATGGAAATTGTTCAAAGTCTTTGGATAATTAAATCATTACAAAAAGCCTAACTTGTATGCAGAAAAGACAGACAAGTCTTTGTCTCCCAATATGACTTGCAAAAATGAAAGTCAGGTTTTAAGTTACTGAATTTATGCTTTCCAGTTATGCAAGCAAGTGAAGACTCTGTACCTTGAGATGCTTACTATTATCGCTGACATATTTTCCCAAGACAAATACAATAGTAAAATACGTTCAAGCAGACCTTCACCCTTACTTCACCTATTTAACCAAGTGAGCAATAGAAGTAAGCCTATTTGTTCAACACAGCTGAGCACTCACAACTACATCTGACCCAATGAGAAGAATTTTAGCTTTCAAACCTTGCTATTCCAAGTGGAAGAAAGGATATTATGAAGTAATACCATTTTGGCTTGAGTTATAATTAGCTATTCCTTTTTTTCTGGTATGGGTGGGTGAAGGAAGAAAAGTAAGTACAGCTACACTAATGAACTCTGTACAGAACTGACACATGCTCTCTCACACTGAAACAGAAGAACAAGGATCTTCTGTTTTCCACCTTAGTATTTCCTCTTTTTTTGTCCAAAGTTTTACAGACAAAAAAAAAGGAAGGAAGCTGGGGGCAGGGGAGTGGGGGGAGGGAGGGCAGGGGGGTGGGGGGGGGGAG
>JANHFX010008745.1:7891-36539 GCA_027560015.1 Chloroceryle amazona
AGGCTCTGAGCAACCTGCTCTAGTTGAGGATGTCCCTGCTCTCAGCAGGGGGGTTGGACTAGATGACCTCTAGAGGTGCCTTCCAACCCAGACATTTCTATGATTCTGTGAGTAAAGGCAGTTTGGGAGAACCAAGCAGATGTAATATTTCAGCATCTATTTCACATGTTGTCTGCCAGTTGCTATTTTAATACTGCTTAAAAGCTGGGTTTGTTGATGGGATTTTTTTACCCTATTTTTTTTTTGCTCATTTAACATTTCACTTAGAAGAAGCTGTGAGAATTATGTATTCCTGCATGCACAGACACAACAGGAGCTTATGTATCCCTAAGCTAATATTCTGCAACTTCTCCAAATAGAAATATATGAGTCCTAAATGACACAGTCTTAAACAGAATATTGAAGATGTTACACTATTGTAATGCGGTAACTCATATTATCTATAGTACTGTTACCATTTCAGTGTTAATGGTGAGTTTCACAATGTCATTAAAAAATACTTATTTTTGTTTCACTTAGTTCCATTTTCTAAATGGCATAAAATAATATTGGGTACACTTAATAAAACACTAATTATAATGGAATAGATAATGGTTTTATATTACCTTTCATGTTTAGAACTACAACTCTGAATACAGACATATTTTATCAGAAATATTAATGAATGTAATTAGAATATGTTTTTTATATATATAAGCTCTTGTAGTCATGTAGATAAATGACAAGGCTTTGCATTACAGTTATATGTAGCTAGCAGTTGCAGGAAGGTTATGTTTATTTATATTTACAGCTCAGATAATGGCTTATTCCAGGTAAAAGTTGCTGTAAATTGTGTGGACCATAAAATATCAATTGGGGGAGCACTGTAGTGAAAAACCTGGGACTTCATAAGGTATAGCTAATGTGCCTCAAATGATAGAATCAAGCCCCTACTTCAAAAGTTAATGAGGTTTGTAGTAAACTACAGTTTAGACTGCTGGAAAAAAAAATGAGGATATTAAGCAATTTCTTCTTTTTTTTTTTTTGCTAGTGCTCTATAAAATATCAAAGGAACTGATCACATAAAAATACCAGGTAAAGCATGGTGGTAGAAAGCAAGATTGGAAATTTGTGGGTTTCCTATTAAACTAATGGTGAAAAAATTAGAATTTTGTTTTGCTTTAATAAAAACATTTAAAACCCGAATCTACACTTCACATTGCACAAGAAAGCACCAGCTAAAGAAAGCAGCCAAAAAAAGACCCAGGCAAAGCTTTTTCAGAAAGTAATCTCCATCCCTGGACTAGCCTTGTCACAAGGGCTTCCCAGTCGACCCAGGCTGAAGCTTAGGTTGAGGAGCACATGTCCAGGTTGGCAGCACGTCTCTGGCTGTACGGTGTGGATGGGGACCGCGGGCTGCAGCGGTGCGCGGCTCCAGCTGCCATTTCTGGATGTGAATAAAGTTTGATATATCAGAGCCCTCTGCCGGGCATGGCCCACAGACAGGCACTGCTACCTAAATCCTGTCTTTTAAACAGCAGTTCTCACTATGTGAAATAAAGACACTGCATGATTCTGTAAGAGGATAATAGCCCTTCTTTCATGATTTAAATGTCTTGGCCTGATGCTCATTTTAACACTGTTGGTCCTTCCTGGATTGCTCTCTCTCCAGTGAGACTTCAAACTTCGCTGAAGTACAATGACTGGGAGTTTGCATGGCTTCAAACAGTGATTGAGAAAACTAATACAAACTTACTGGGTGCTATTAAATGCAAAGATAATGTATTTAATTTCAGTTACAACCATGAATTTTTAAAGACAAACAAATACCCTTGGGGTTGTACCATTGCAGCTATAACATCTGCTCTCCCTCCCTGGTTCTGAGGTGCAGTGAATTTTGGTGTTTTTCTTTTCAACAGAGATCAAGAAAAACACATCTAAAGAAATTATAATGTAGGCAATTTCAATTACAGGTTTAATAATAGTTTTGTGCTTAATAATAATGAGTGATCAGAATTAATTAGAAATAATTAGTAATAATTATGTTTGTACAGATTTCTACCCTTTCTGGCACTGATGAAGACTTTGTTTCTTCACTGCATGTTTGAATGGAACAGAAAGAAGTTGCAGCTTTGTCATTTTTGCTGTCTAGATGAATACTCTTGGATCTATGGAACAGTTATATTTGTTCAGTTTAAAGGATCAAAACCATTTACTATAAGAAAATTAATTGGTAACTTGTGTGTTTATTGAATAAACATTTATTTAATGATTTTCATCATTTAAGTGCCTCATTTACTTGAAGGAGGGATGACCAGCACCACAACAGAGACTGTGCTTTAGGAGCTGAAGAAAGGCATCTCACATCATTTTCCTTAGTGTCAGGGGGACAGCAATGAACCTCCGAAGCTCTGTTGTGGTAACTCCTTGATTTGGACTGTGAGGATGACGGTGGGTGCTAGGTGCAACTCAGGCCCAGGTAACTTCTTGATCTAGCAAAAGACATTTGAACTGGGCTGATAGTTGGCTCTCTGAAGCCATTTGAGGACATACGGGATACTCCTTTGAGACACTCAGATCCAGAAGCTAGAAATATGGTTATAATACTTAGGTTGCCAGTCTAGGTATAGATCCTGCTATGGCTGTTTCAAGCAGATGGAACAGTTGCATGAGTAATGCTCTACTCAGCTATCCTAAAATCAGTGGTTGGGCTTTTAAGACTTGTGATCTGTCAAGCCCAGCATTGACTATGTCATTTCTCAGAATCTAACTAATTAAAAAAATAGGACACGGATCCCAATAATTAACCCACTTTAACCCCATGAAGCTTATTAGAGTCAAATTGTACTGGTTGCTGTGCCCCAATAAAGGCTGAAACTTGACCACTGAAAGGAAAGAGTTAAACTTGAAGCCATGGTTTGGAGGTTGAGCAGGCTAGCTATATGGTCACCACATACATCTGGCAAGGAATAGAAAGGCAAGGCCCGTGGTGCTCAGCCTTGATTGAGAGATGTTTATCGGACCATATATGGTCATATAAGACCACAGATGTGATTCAATGAGGAACCCCCCCCAGGGTTCACTTTGAACCAAGTCCTCCTCAGAGCAGTGGGCCTGCAGTCAGGGACTCTGCCCCTGAATTGGGACACTACCCAAGGAAACACCACCAGGTTGAAACCCCCACAATTTATTGGGTGAGTGGTTTGTGCACTGGAACATAAGCTTAAGTCAGTTGTGTGGTATAAGCTCTGTTTGACAGACCTCAGAACTCACAGAAAGGTAGGGGTTGGAAGGGACCTCTGGAGATCATTTAGGCCAACCTCCCCCCCGCCAAAGCAGGATCACCTAGAGCAAACCACACAGGAATGTGTCCAGGCAGATTTTAAAAGTCACCAGAAAAGGAGACTCCACAGACTGTTCCAGTGCTCTATGCACACTCGTAGTAGTTCTTCCTCATGTTGAGGTGGAACATCCTGTGTTCCATTTTCTGCCTGTTGCCCTTTGTCCTGTCCTTGGGCACCACTGAATAGAGACTGGCCCCATGTTCTTGACACCCACCCATTAGATATTTATAAACCTTGATGAGATCCCCCTCTCAGTCTGCTATTCTCCAAACTAAACAGCCCCAGGTCTCTCAGCCTTTCCTCATAAGAGAGATGTTCTAGTCCCTTAATCATCCTTGTAGCTCTCCAATGGATCCTCTTCACCATTCCCTGTCTTGTCACAAATTTGGGGGCCCAGCACTGGACACAATACTCCAGATGTGGCCTCACTAGGGCAGAGTAGAGGGGGAGGAGACCCTCCCTCAAGGGAGGTTTCTTTTCTAGCTTTCTTTCCATTAACTTCTTAGCAAGAATTGACTGTCCTTTCCAGCTTTTCTACGTACATTTACTAATTTCAGCTCTTTTTCTTAGTTACCAGAAATGTAGCAGTTGCTTTCTCATAGAATGCATGTCATTTTCTTACTCTATCCCAGAATCCCACAGTGTCCATAGAAGCTGCCAAACATCTTAGATGGGCAGCTAGGGTTTTTAGACAATCAGATGATCACACTGTGCTGGTATGTTGAGCAAGCAAAAGTCAGACAGAGTTTATTTGGTAAGGGGCTCACGACCACCTGAAAGACCCTTCATGACAACCCATCATGACAACACACCCTCAACAGCGCCTGCACAGAAGTACAAGAGCTACATGACTGGCACAAAAAAAGGGTCATGACTGGCACAATCAAAGGGTGGGGACTAGACTATAAAAGACACACCTGAGGCGCTACATGCATGCCCATCACTGGAAGATTGCCCCATCTGTCATTGTCATCACAGGATCCAAGGGTGGTGATCTGTCTCTTGCTCTCTCTGTTTCTTTCCTCTCTTTCCTTTCCTTCTTATAAAAGTTTCAATAGAACCCATGCCACCTACCCTTACACCTTCCAAGTTCAGGTTGCGTCTACCGTAAATAAAACATTTAAAGTGATCGTTTGATGTTGGTTCACCATAATTTAGCCTGAGAGGATTTAGAAAGCTCCACAACTCCCTGGTCTGACCAGTCTGGGTCGTAACACCCTGCAAGTAAAAATATGTGATCCCTTTGAAAACAGTTTTTAATTTATAAACCTCACTTGTCCTGATGAAGGTTACTTTAAGCTATCTGCCTCTCTGCAGAGATGACATAAAAGTTTTTAGCTTCTTCATCTGAATAAGCTGAATTTATATTCTGAAGGAAATTATTTTAATGCTAAATAATGTTATCAATTGATTAGTAATTTCTCATTCAAGAGGTCTTATATTTCCAGCAGAGTGCCTCCTGACAAGCTCTTGCTTTTCTAAGCACTAAAAATGTTTTAGGAAAACTAAAGCTGGAGAGATTATAGCCTTGGCTTCTCTTCTTTCTGCATGGACAAGATCTTCCCTCTTCAAAACAGTTTTCTCTTCAGATATGCCACATTGCTTCAGATGTTTCTCAGCCCTGATGCTCTCAGGGATGGGAAGGTGATTAATTGATGTTCTTTACTAGGAACATTTTTTAGGAGATTTAAGCTGTAGTCTGAATTTTGAAGAAGTACTTGATTTGTATGAAGAGAAGGGGTTGGATGATAACTGCTCTGAATCTTACAGCTGTGGCTGTAAAAGATAATTACTCTAATAGCATCACTCTGGAGTCATTTTTCTCTGTTTCATTTATGGCTTTTAAAGTGTAAGTTTAATTCTGCTCTATCCAAAAAAGTCCCTCAGCTTGGGCCACTTGATATTTGGTATTATAGATGGGTTTGATATTATAGATTCGTTGGGATTTTTAATTCATGAGAAGAAGAAAGTGATGGTCTGCTGACAATCTTCCACTATAACAGGGGTGAATTCCTAATATTCCTACAAACAGGGAAAAGCTTTTACCAAGAATGATGCCCACAGAGGGGCTGCAGGTTTAAATAGCGCTATAAGAGGAAAACTTCCTTGGCATTTAACCTGTCTAGCATTTCTTTTAGGAAAGGTAAATAAAGTTCTGAACCATGTCAGAGTGCAGGATTTCAAAATGAACACCTAATTTCGTAAATTGTCAAGAATTAAATACTAATAAGAAGCAGTTAATTTAACATACTCTCCAAAACAACTAAAAAGCTCTTTTAAACTCAATGCTATTGTATGTACCTGCTGTGACAACTGGCCTGAAAAATCTTCTTCATGTTGCAAAAACCTGCCTTAGCCATGACTGATTTTTAATCAAAGTGAGGTGAGATAAATAAAGTGTATCTTTTCTCATTCTTTCCTTCTTCATAGTAATATTTTTCTCATTTACTGTTACTATGGAACTCAGATCTAGAAGGACAGGAAAATCTACAGCTGAATTTAAAAATGCCTTAGATGGAAAATTTGATTCTTCTCAGACTTATCACATGAGTACAAACCAGAAATAATGCCATGGAAATGAGTATGGCTGTAGTAAAAAAAAAGACAATAAAGATATTCTTGCTTTTCATTGAAAAAATGAACTGTGCTTTAAAAATATACTTCTTGCACAAAATTGCTCTTTATCAAAGGACAACTTAACCAGCACACATTTCATGTAAAATTAAATTGTACGCTTTCCAAAACTAATGCTGCAAATACTTTTGTTTTACAACATCAATGGGTCTTTTACCCAAAGCTGCATTATTACATTCAATAATTCTGATGTTTTGGGTTTTTTAAATTACACTATTGAAATTTGGCTTAATTTTTATCACGTTGTAACTGGAGGGAGAATTCAGCCATCTATATTGCTTAACATTCTTGTGAGTAATCATATGGTATTCCTTTAGCATAAATGTGTAAATACTAACACAGCATGCTTCAGTGCATGTAACAACATCACTTAAATTTAAATCTAAAGTACACCTAAATTAAAACCTTAAACTACATGGGTTTAATTTTTTTTTTTTCTTTCTTCAGTTGTAGTCTATCCCAATATTTAACCGCATGTGGTGAAACCCATGTTGGGGCTAACAAAGAACCACTTGACCAACACAGCAAGGTGGGAATAAGTCACTCCCAGTTGCTACCTGAAGTTCCTAGGTACATTTTTAAGACTCCTACAGCTAGAAGAAGTGAAACCTTTGCGTAACAGGTGTCAAACCAGCATCACTTACCTGTTACACACTTTCTGTGGAGCCCCCATGTTACTGCAGTAGGTGGCCTGATCATTACTGACAGAAACTTTACCTCTGCCCACAAAACCTGCCTGCACACGTAAGCCAATATTCTGTAGCAGGGAGGAGCAGTCTAAGGTTTACTGCAGGTAACTGTAGAATATATGTATCTCCATGGTGACAAGTTGTGTCTGTTTGTTTCTTAAGGCACGCAACCCCCTATCTTTTATTTAAGCATTGCTTCAGCACTGCATTCAGGTTTATTCCCAAATGATATTAAAGACAGTCTAAGCACTTAACTGTCAGTCACCAAGGGAGCAGCTCTGGAGCCTGTCCAGCTCTGGAAGCAGTGAGCACACCTGTGGAAGATGTGCCCATACAGAACTCCTCTGCTTAGTGGTAGAGCTCTGGGAGAACTTGAGCAGGTTGAGGAGCATGAGGGAGTGTGAAATAAGAATATTGGGATTGTGCTCTACCTTCCCTGGAAGACAAGGCATGACCTGTGGGATTCCCCCTCCACTCTTTGCCTGGCTGAATAGTGATGCAAGGGATGGGGACAACGGCAGCAGGTTCCTGCCCAGTAGAGCAGATGTGTATCCTCTGCAACTACCCCACCCTTCCAGGTGTTCTTGCAGCATAGATACAAGGTTCTGCAAGTACAGCTAGGTAATTATGAGGATTATGGTTCACTGAACTTGGAAGTGTTGCCAAGATTCAGTCAGCCAGCGCCTGACATCAAAACTGCTTCTACAAAGAAAAAAGACAGGTCATTGTCATAGGAGACTCCCTTCTTAAGGGAACAGAAGGGCCAATATGCAGACTGGACCCACTTCTTAGGGAAGTCTGCTGCCTCCCTGGGGCATGGATTAAATACATTGAACCAAACACTCTCCACCCTGGTAGGGCCCTCGGATTACGTACTATCTGTTACTGATTTTTCAGATGGACAGAGATGAAACTGCAACCAGAAGTCCAAGGGCAATCATGGAAAACAGGTCCTTGGAACTGATTAAGGGGTCAGGAGCACAACTAGTGTTCTCCTCTATCCCTCTGGCTACAGGGAAAGATGAGGAAGTGCCAACAAATCAATACCAGGCTCCAAGCTCAGTGTTACCAGGAGAATTTGGGGTTTTTTTATCATGGGTCAGTTTACATGATGCCAGGACTACTTGCAAGAGATGGGGTACACTTCTCGGAAGGGGGAAAAGGAACCTGGCATAAGAGTTAGCAGGGCTCACTGAATGAGCTTTTAAACTAGATTTGAAGGGGGAAAGGGACAAAACCAGGCTCAATACAGGTAACTCTGGGGCATCACACCAGCATTTGAGGGATGGTCTGCTAGCGAGGTTCTTTAGTCTGCCCTCTCAGTGGAGGAAGAACACATAGATCCATGCATCAGCAAAGATGCAAGAGTTAATGCGTCAGAAGTCACACAAACCACTGAGAACGGTCATGGAGGGGTTAGGACTTCTCCCCTCCAAAAGGTGGCAGGATCAGTAACCCATCTGAAGCGTGTCTGTACCAATGCATGCAACATGGGCGACAAACAGGAGGAGGTGGGAGCCACTGTGCAGCAAGAAAACTACAACATAATTATCATCATGGAAACACATTGGGAAGACTCACACAACTGGAGTCCTATTAACTCTTCATAAGGGATAGGTCAGGAAGGAGTGGTGGTGGGAATTTAATGAGCTATTGTAAATGTAACATAAGCAAACAGTTTTATTACCCATGGTAACTAACTTTCTGTAGGCAAAATAATCATCACTGCTCCTTTAGTCATATAATGTATTTTCATTAGTCTTGTTCACATCTGGTCAAATTAGCACTTTTTTTTTTTTCTCCTGTGCAGTACCCCTTGGGCTGTATCCCACCATTACATGAACGGGCTTTTGGGTTTGACTTCTCATTAAAGCTGTGGGGAAAAATACAATATACTACAGGCAAAGCAAGTGTTAATTCTGTCTTTATCCAGTTAAAATTAACTTTCATTTTGGGATTCACCTGTCACACAGGCGAAAAAGGATTCTGGGGCAGGAATTAGCAGAGCTCATTGATAAAGCTTTAAACTAGTTTTGAAGGCAGGAGGGGATATAACTGGGCCTGCTATGAGTAAGCCCAAAGGGAGCATGCCAGGGCCTACAGGATGATGTGCTAGCAAGGACTCTTGCTCTGTCCTCTCAGTGGAGACAAGGGATAGGCATGTAATGAGAAATTAAGAGGTAGGGGCAAGTTGTTGATGTTTTCGAAATCAGAGAAGCATCTGAGAAGTGTCTGGTAGGAAATGGGACCCACGCTCATAAAAAGGTGCTGGGATCATCAGCTCATCTGAAGTGTATCTTTGCAAACACACCAGGATGAGCTCAAGCCATGATGAAACAGGAAAACTGTGACATAGTGGCCGTCACAGAAACGTGGTCGTTCACACAACTGGAGTGCTACAGTCAATGGCTACAAGCTCTTTAGGAAGGATAGACAGGGCAAGAGAGGTGTTGGGATGTCCCTGTATATTAGGGATTGTTATGAATGCTCGGAACTTAAGTATAGTGATGACAAGGTTGAGAGTGTTTGGATCAGGTTAAGGGGCAAGGCCAATAAAGCTGATATTGCTGTGGGTGTCTGCCTTAGCCCTCCCAACCAGAGCAGTGAAGAAGATAAAATATTCTATAATCACTCAGGAGAAATCTCGAGGTCACTTGCTGTTGTTCTTATGGGAGACATCAATTTCCCAGGTATCTGCTGGAAATACAACACAGGGAACAATCCAGGTGGTTCCTAGAATGTGTAGGAGACAACTTCCTCACACAATTGGTAAGTGAATCGACCAGTGGAAGGTGCCCTGCTGGACCTCTTCTTTTTGAACAGAGAGGGACTGGTGGAGGATGTGGCAGTTGGAGGCCATCTAGGGAACAGTGACCATTAAATTATTAAGTTCTCTGTTCTTAGAGATGTTAGGAGGGAGGACAGCAATACTGACACTTTGGACTTTCGAAGGACAGACTTTGACTTGTTCCAGAGGTCACCTGATAGAATCCCCTGGGAGTCAGTTTTGAAAGATGTAGGAGTCCAGGAAGGTTGGACATTTTTTAAGAAGGTAATCTTAAAGGTGCAGGAGCAGGCCATCCTCACGTGCCATAAGACAAATTGGCAGCAAAGAAGACTGGCCTGGCTGAATAGGGAGATATGTCTCAAGATCAGGGAAAAAAAGGAGAAGCTATGGCCTCTGGAAGAAGGGGCAGATGACTCATAATTATAAGACTGTTGTTAGATCATGCAGAGAAATAATTAGAAAGTTGAAAGCTCAACTATGAGTAAATCTGGCTTTAGAGGCAAAAAACAAGAAAAATTTCTGTAAATACATTAACAGTAAAAAAAAAGGCCAGGGAGGGCCTCCATCCCCTACTACATTCATGAGAAAATATGGTAATAAAACACAAGAAGGCTGAGGTGCTTAATGCTGCCTTTGCCTCAGTCCTTAGCAATGGGAACACTTACACCAGAGAAAGTCACTCCCTCAAGCCAAGAGACAGGGGCCAGGAACACAGTGTCCCCCCTACAATTCAGGAGCAGATGGTCCATGACCTGCTGCTCAACATCAATGCATGTAAATCTGTGGGGCTGGGTGGGTTACATCCTTGAGTGCTGAGAGAGCTGGCAGAGGTGCTCACCAGGCCACTGTCCATCATTTATCAGCAGTCCTGGCTGACTGAGGAGGTACCAACAGACGTGGAAGTGTCAATCTGCTTGAGGGTAGGGAAGCTCTACAGAGGGATCTAGAAAGGCTGGATTGCTAGGCCAAGGCCAATTCCATGAGTTTCAGTAAGGCCAAATGCTGGGTCCTGCACTTCAGCCACAGAAACACCCAGCAGTGCTATGGGCTTAGGAAGGAGTGGCTGGAGAGCTGCCAGGCAGAGAAGTACCTGGGGGTGTTGACTGACAGTTGGCTGAACATGAGCCAGCAGTATGCCCAGGTGCCAAGAAGGCCAACAGCATCCTGGCCTGGATCAGGAATAGAGTAGTCAGCGGGATCAGGGAGGTTATCATTCCTCTGTACTTGGCTTTGGTGAGACCACACCTCAAATACTGTGTCCAGTTTTGGACCCTGCTCTACAGGAAGGACGTTGCAGTGCTGGAGAGAGTACAGAGGCCGCTACCAAGCTGGTAGAGGGTTTGGAGCACATCTTGTATGAGGAAGGGCTGAAGGTTTTGGGGCTGTTTAACATTGAGAAAAGAAGGCTGAGGGGAGACTGTATTGCTCTGTACAACTACCTGAAGGGAAGGTGTAGTGAGGTGGGAGTTGGGCTGTTCTCCTTCCTGACAAGCAATAGAACAAGAGGAAAAGGTCTGAAGTTGAACCAGGGGAGGTTCAGGCTTAATATGAGGAAGATTCTTTACTGAAGGGGTTGTCAGGCATTGGAATAGCCTGCCCAGGGAGGTGGTGGAGTCACCATCATTGAAGGCATTTACAAGCCGGGTAGATGTTGTGCTTAGGGACATGGTTGAGTGGTTTTGATAAGGCCAGGAATAACGTTGGACTTGATGATCTTGAAGGTCTCTTCCAGCCAAAACTAGTCTATGATTAACAGAATGGAGTAACAAAGAGAGGCAATGCATTAGTCTTGCCCCCTTCAACTGGACTCCCTAAAGACACAGGGTACCAGCCCTTCCAGGCTGACCAATTCACTGTGTAACATCTGTCCATCTACCCCGCAAGCAAGGATGGAGTCAGTCACAGAAGCACGTGCCCTGCTGTGCCCACTCCACAACTGACAGTTCTCAGACCTGTGTACTAACAAGTACTTCATTTCTTAGAAGCCAGTATCTTTTCCAGTAAAGATAATCACTTTTTTCCTCACTTCATAACAACTGCAGTCAGGGAGGTTTTTCACCTGCCATGACACCTATCTTAGCACTTTGACTTTCTTCAGTTGAGGCAGATGTGCAAAGTACCCAACCCAGACACCACCAAGAATTGGAAAAAAGAAAGGCACTAACTTAGTTTTAAGCAAAAGCTTTATTTTAAACTTGTTTGTATTAAAAACAATTACTTAAAAATCAAATTCACATAAAACTCAGCATGTAAAAATAAACTGAAGTTATCATTGTTCAAGATCTGTTTCTCAAAGACATAGGCTCCAAATTACATTTTAACAACCTCATGGTGTTAAATCAGATAAAACTGGGATGGCAATAGCATCTCCTGGCTTACAGGCCCAGGAGTTAAAACTGGCCCACCCTCCAGTACATTTTAAAATACCAGCTGCAAACTGGTGCAGGTAAATGATTGGTTTATTTCCCACTAATTCATTGAGCAACCCTAGAAAAAAGTATCCCAGTTTCATCTGCTACTTCACAGGATTAAATGCTCTTCAGTGTTGCTACAGGCACTGCTGCTTCTACCAAGAGTCAAAGTACTTGTCTTAAAATACTTCCCTTACACCAACATACAGATTTTCAGGAGACTGTCAAAATCAAGCTACATTATATACACTTCAAATGTACAATTATCTTTAAAAAAATGCCTGTGTACAAAATAGCAGGTTCTTTTATTAAAAAAAAAACAAACCACAGCCATGTGCTAGATTTCAATTACATCAACATTTGAAAATAATTGAAAATAATTGATAAGTAATAGCAACTTTATGATTTATTACGAACCTTCCTGCAAGCAAAGCATAGAGGTACCTGCACTACATTTAAGATTCTAATAAGCTTTTTTGGACAATTTGTGCTATAAACCTCATGTATAAAGTATGTGAAAAGCTCTTCAATTCTGGCAACAGAATAAAAGCTACTTAATGCAAGGTTATTTCAGTAAAATATAAAGTTATCCTACTTATAATGTAAATACTGCAAGAGCATCTGATTTACAGCCAGTTAGACAAAGAACAACTAGTGACTAGAACACATACATTAGTTATAAAGTCTAATATATACAAAAATATATTAGAAAGTGGTTGAGTTTAACCACAGGCTCATGTAAAAAATGTTGTTTTAAATAGCAATAGCAAAAAAATAGCTATTTTCTCTATCTGCAACAGTACAAAAGGCAAAACCTACATATGAGGTAGCAATGCCAAATTAAAAAAAGAACAACTTTGGATCGAGAAGCATTTCCTGTATTTTCATAGCATACGCATCAATATTTAAATGAACACTTCAGTTGTTTCCAGAATTAATACATTAACTTTACAAAAACCTTTATCCAATGAACATTTATAAAAAAAAATTACCAGAAATGTATTTAGTTCGTTTTCCTGTTTCTAAAAAAAAAAAAAAAAAAAAGCTATCGCATTTTCAAATCCAAACACTGTACAGCAAAAACATGGAGGCTTTATTATACACTCAGTAAACACTATGGTACATTAAGACATAATTTACAAAGCTCAGAGTAAGTCAACTGTGGTTGTTTTATTCTTTTCTGTCACATCCACATACACTGCACCTGCTGCTACCCCATGTTCAATGCTAGATGCAGGACTCGCGTTCACAGCCAAAAGAAGGGTTTGTATCATCTACCTTCAGGAGTCTGGGCCAGAAGCGTGGCTTCTCTCTAGGGCCAGGGGTGCTGCCAGGTAGCAGCTCAGAGTCCCCCCTCAGTCAGTGCTGAAATTGACTCGAGAATGTGGGGATGGGATGGGACAGTTGAGCCCCTTCACTTCTGATCCCATTCCCTCGTCCCTCCTGTAGGCACAAGGGGCCACCTCAGCCTCCCTGACCAAACACCATTAATGAAAAGCCAGGAGGACAACCACCCTGCTGGGCTGTGGCAGCTCTGGGCCAGGGCTGCTGGGCAGCACTGCCAGCAGCATGGGCCAAAATCCTCTGCTTCCAGCACAGACCCAAAAGACCCTGCTGCTCCTCCACATCAGGCAATTAAGACATCTGAAGTTAGATGGTACAAGTACACCAAAAAATGAACTGGATGGAATGCCTGTATCCATATTAAGAAAAAAATATTTTACATCACAGTGCTTAATTAAATGCAGTAAAAAATGTAAACTCAGGATTCTAGATCAAATTTAACTTGAAAAATGAGGGCTCCGACACTTTTTAAAATTCACCATTTTTAAAAAATTGAAGTCACAGATGGTCAGTTCACATAATTAACAGATTTAAGATTCCCTGTTAAGATACCTGTTGATGCACTCCACTGTTTGGTCACTTTTTTTTAAAAAAAAAGCCTAAATAATAAATAGACCAAGTGCAAAAGTAAGAGGTATATTTTTATTTGCAAAGATACTAACTTTAGAAGTAATCTGCAAATTAGGCATCTGGAGTGCTCTAGTAGATGTAGGGAAATATGCGGTACGGTACGCGCTGACAATACCTTTCCCATGCCAAGCCATATTTTTGCTTACAATGATGTTCATCACGAGCTTCTCTATGAACAAGCAAGCAGATGAAATATATCACGTAGAAATATGGTAAAATGTGATTAAAACCTGTAGGATAAAGTGAGAAAGTCACTTCAGACAGTGCAAAAAAACATAAATCCAGAAATGTTGGCTATTAACAACATAGAAGTGTTTAGGTTCAAAACGAGACCTCTGAGATTGAGTCCAACATGTACTAAGCTGGTGACATATACCTGTGATGGACTGAAGCATTTTATACTCTTTGTGAAGCATCAAATATTCAAGAGTATAGTGCAAAAATTGTGTGATATTTACCTGCCAATAGGAAAAGACCCACAAAAACAAACAACAAAACCAAAACCCCCCAAAAAAAAACAAACACAAAAGAAAACCAAACCTAAAACATTCTTTAAATTTAGAATCTCAAAATCTACCAACTACTCCTGATGCACGCAAAGCTACATTTTCAGTTCTTTAGCTATCGCAACCAGATAAATAATTAAAGCAGGACTGCGCTGCCCCTCAAAAGCCCCACGTTTTTTCTCTATTTCAGCTATAGATGACAACTCTGGCTTTGCTCAGAGCACACTACTTGACTTGTGGATGAAAAGCTGTCTGAGCTGGCAATCTGGCAATCCGTGCTTGCAGCCCAGAAAGCCAACTGCATCCTGGGTTGCACCAGAAAAACGGCATGCAGGTCAAGGGCGGTGATTCTACCCCTCTTGTCTGCTCTGGTGAGACCCCACGTGTGTTTAGCTCTAGGATCCGCAATGTAAGAAGGACATAGACCTGCCCAAGCAGGTCCAGAGAATGGCCACAAAAATGAGCAGAGAGTTGGAGCACTTCTATGAACACAGGCTGAGAGAGTTAGGGTCATTTAGCCTGGAGAAAAGAAGCCTACAAGGGGACTAGACTTTTCATAAAATACACTTTCATTTCAGGAACTTACCACAGGGTAGGGACCATGCTAGAGCCATGATGATGTCACCGAGATAATTAGGGTGACGAACAAAACCCCACCAACCCGTGACAAGAAGCCCTTTTCCAGTTGCAGTGGGTATAAATTTCAGATCTGTGAATAGAATATTGTAGTCAACACAACAATTGAAACGTGTACTTAAATAGTACAAAGAGACTTTGTATAGTAATGGAACAAACACAAAATGCACTTACAGGCCAACTTGGGATCCGCTGGATTCCTTCGGAAGTTATTTTTCTGAGAATTTGCACTACGGAATATGTAATACCCAATACCTGAAAATAAATATTCTTTATTTTGCATTTTCAGTATTTTCCTTCAACAAAAGCACTCACATGCTCTCTGACACTCCTATTATATCAAACTCTTCCTCAGAGATGTAACTGATATTCTCCAGTTCTCAGAGCTCTAATGAGATAGAAGTGCTATTGGAAACCTAGAGCCATATGCTCTTACACATTACTAGCCAACTTTTAAGATATTGGAGAAGCTTTATTCACACATCAGCTTTTACATTCATATCTGCCTTACAGCCAATTAATGTAATACTGAATTTGAAATTCATATATGGTGATGTGCTGCAGTTTATAGGACTATAGGTCTGTTAGCAGCCCAGTATTTTGCTACGCCTGCACCACAAACTGACCAACTACTCAGTGCTTCACATTATTAAAAGACCCAGACAGTGAAGTATGATCTGGTTTTGAAATTAATTTCCCCCATCACTTTCACAAGACAGATAAAATTTGCTTTTTCTGAGGCTGTACAAAAAACATGATCACAGCATACTCCAAATAAAAACATTTAAAAACAACAAAAAAAGTTTTATTTCTCAGGATTGCATACAGTAAGTTGTATGCACTCATATTCTTTCCAAGTGTTTACATTCTTTGTCATATCTACAAAAAGCTGTTTCTTTTAAGTTTAGTACCTAGATAAAAGCAAGAAACTACAAGGCCATACTGGTGCAAATTTAAGGTCTCCTAAAAGTGCAAGATGTTTTCTCAAAGCGCCTGGCTAGAAAAAAAAAAAAAGAGATGTTTTCCATTCAGGTGAGTTTATAGCTATCGGCATCATGGAAGGAGATGCAAATTGTTAAACAACAGAACTTCTAAATTTCACCTCGGTTCAGTATGGCACTGCCCACAAGCTATTGCCACTTTTTTTATTTTTTTTTTTTAATCAAAGTCACTTGCAGTCACTCAGACAGACTTTGAAAAGGCATCTGCTACACTTCATTCGAAATGTTTTAAGTCACTTCTGCAACTCCAGACAGCATCCATCTACAGATGCCTCTCAACAATGAGGTGACCACAGTCTCATTTAGCCTTCATGTAACAAAACAAAAATTTATTATATTCTTTTTATTAAACAGTAACCAGATACATGCTTCCATCAGCTGTGGCAATACAGAAAATATGGTCACTGCATCTTAGCTAAAGCTTCACCTCACAAATTGAAACAAAATCAGTACTACATTATTACTACCAGTAACATTTACTGTAACTTACAGTTCAGAACGGTAATTGCAGCAGCAGCAGGCCAAGAAATTGCAGTAGGATGATGAACTAAATAGAAGGCCTGCAGACTGTAGACAAATGGGACCCACACCAAATCTCCAAATGCTAACATGAATCCAAATCCATCATGGGTAATATCCATTGTAGTCAAAATAGCTTCCTAGAAAAAAGGAGGAAGGCATTTATAATTGATAAAGCTTCATTCACTTAACATTGTAAATAGAAATGGTAACAGTTTAATATGTTTGCCATTTACCTCATTCCAAAGAGCATCCACCACATATAAAAGCTGAAAGCTGTTCACAAGTATCATTGACAGTGACGGCATACTTTGATTGTGTACCTTCATCTCAGCCAAAAGCATTGCCAAGTTTATAACAACCTAGTTTAGAAAACATTTGTTTTACAAGGAAAATTTGTAATAAAGTTGGTCTTTTGTATTACACTACAGGACATCTTCATACATATGTTTTTGACCAATGTTTAAGTTTAAACAAATAACAAGCTATTTCACAAGTCACAGTTTGCAACTAATATTTCTGAAGCTGCGTAACTTCAGCATATGAATACTTGAAGAAAGTTTTCATTTCCCACAAAGCAAAGAAGCTAGAATGTAGAAATTTTCCTAAAGTGAGTAAAAGTGGTGATTAGACATCTGCCAACATGAAACTCGTTGCAAATACTTTTTTCCAGCTTATCCTGTATTAAAGTATGTGCATATACATATAAATAGCCCATTTCTTAATATTTAAGCAAATAAAATAACTAAGATTACCGACTCACCCAGCCAATTAATCCCGGACGCAACTCACAGAAGTATTTGAGGTCAAAGCTGCCAATACGAGGGTTTAATTCATGTCCAGTAAAAAAATCATAAACAAAATACCCTGCAAATAAGGCACAGTCTTTGTCAGCAATACTCTTCCTTTCATCTGCAGCTACACTACTTCCCATAAAGCAGTTCCTACTTTAGTAGAAAGTTCTCTTGTTATAAATAAAATTAATCCTTTAGGCTGGCAAGGGAAATGTGAGAGTATATGCAAAATACAAAGCAAAACACACATGGTTTCTAATAAAATATCTGGGCCTCTTAAAACAGGACTAAACATTTTAGAAGTTACTACAGGCTTCTTTCTCCTTGATACTTGCTCCTTTATTTTCAGCCTTATCCTGGAGCTCCCATCAGTTCCCATGAACATGATCTTATGGTATTAATTAATTCTACTTTTCCTCCTACTTCATTGCTCTTCTCTGGGAGCAAGTATTCCTTTAGCTTTAACAATGACCTGTCCATCAAAAGAGATGGAAAGAAGGAAAATACAGTACCTTCAAGATAACCTGAACCGAGTTAGCAAATAACAAGCACGCTGCAGAAGTTATAGAATGCTACTACTATGCCACTTACAGAGACTAGAACTACACTTTTCAAAGAAAGAATGATTTATTATTTCCCTTCACACACACACATGCTGCACTGACAAAGGAACCGAGGATATTCCAATACTTGGTTTTAATATATTAAATGTTCTGTCCATAAACTCCTTTTCTTAGCGACCCTATGACTTTTAGAGGCAATTTGTTTAATATTTAATGCTAATAGACTTCTCAATCTCTTTTGTCCTACAAAAACATGTTCATAAAATTGATACTTTCTAGTTAGGCACTTAGCCTCATGACTGAATCAAACTTCTGAAAACTCAATTCAGCTAACTAGATTTAAAAGTGCACAGCAAAACAAAAGTTTAGAAATACACCATAATTTCTGTACTTAACTTCCCGCTGCCAAAATATCTAGATTTTTCAGTTTTTCTTTCCCTTCCCAGCTGTTTCAGGAAAAGGCCCACCAGCAGGGGCACTGCCAGAGAATCACAGAACTGTAGGGGTTGGAAAGGATGTCTGGAGACCAGAGTCCAACTCCCCTGCCAGAGCAGGATCACCCAGGGCAGGCCACAGAAGAACGTATCTGGGTGGGTTTTGAAAGTCTCTAGAGAAGGAGACTCCACAACCTCTCTGGGCAGCCTCTTCCAGGGCTCCATCACCTTCACAGTAAAGAAATTCTCCTCTTGTTGAGGTGGAACTTTCTGTGTTCCAGTTTGTGACCATTACCCCTCATCCTATCACTGGGCACCACTGCAAAGACACTGGCCACTTCTGCTTGACACCCATCCTTCAGATACTTGTAAACATTAGTAAGATCCCCACTCAGTCTTCTCCAGTCTAAACAGCCCCAGGTATCTCAGCCTTTCCTTGTAAAAGAGATGTTCCAGTCCCTTAATCATCTATGCAGCTCTCCATTGTACTCTTCCTAGTATTTCCCTGTACCTCTTGAACTGGGGAGCCCAGAACTGGACCCAATACTCCATATACGGTCTCACTAAGGCAAAGTAGAAGGGAGGAACCACCTCCCTCGACCTGCTGGACACATTCATCTTTATGCACCCCAGGATACCATTGGCATTCTTGGCCACAAGGGCACATTGCTGTCCCATGGATAACTTACTGTCCACCAGGACTGCAAGGTCCTTCTCCATGAAGCTGCTTTCCAGCAGGTCAACCTCTAACCTGTACTGGTGCGTGGTGTTATTCCTCCCCAGGTGTAGGACTCTACACTTATTCTTGTTGAACTTCATTAGATTCATAAGGTTGAACTATGAAGCAAACTATACAGCCTCTCAGACAAATGCTGAAAACAGAAAGGAAGAAACTGTCCTCTCATCACTAGGAGACTAGAACAGCCAAGATATTTTGCATAAGTAATCCAAATAATCCAACTAAAATTTTAAGCATTTTATAGTATCTGCATGTGAACTAAAAATTGCCATTTAACACATGCAATATGAATTTTACACTTGTGGAAAAGTCACAGTATTAAAATATAAAGTCCTAAATCTAGCATTTTATTAATAAAAATGAAACTGTACCAGACTATTGGAAAGAAATTATCCAAAATATTTGTAACTTACCAGAATTTCCACCTGGTGCTAATTCTTCCTCAGGTGCTTTCAGGGACCGAATATACAGATAAACACTCAACACCATAGAAAAAGCTGCAGCTGACACTGCAAACTGCATGAAGTGATCATACAAATAATGAAGGTCAAACTGAAAGTATAATAAAGTCCCAATAGCTGCAGCAGTGAAAATAAAGGCATAAAACCCTAAAGGAATTAAGAGAAATATGTATTAGGCAAAATAAAAAATAACAACAACAACAAATTTATTCTAGTAGAACCTATCCAGTCCAGCCTTTCTGTATTTTTACTTCTTCCAAGATATTCCAATAATGTTGTGCACATCCCATGCTCTTGAGTTTCAAACTTCTGGAGCAAAGCAATATCTCTAAGACATTCTATCTATGCCCTGAAATTTCCTGTGCTCCTCATCAAAAGGATAAGAGGCAGGAATACTCCAGGCTTTCCTACATTTTTTACAGTAACATAGGATCCAATTTCAGCTTTTTGTGGAAAAATTGACACTGACACTACTACTGGATAATGATAGCAAGTTACAAAACATTCTCTTTGGGACAGCTCAGTTCAAAGAAGAAAATACAGTTATCTTCATATTTACCTTGATACAGAATAGCAGTAATGTATTAAAATAATTATCTAGTCAAAACTTGGAACATAAAACTTTTGTACTTCTGAGAGTATAAAATTACATAAAATGGAATGATGCCCAGATATAAGAAGGCAGACCTATTACAGCTGACCCAAGTACCTTCTCTGAACCCTTTCACAGGGCCACAAGGGTTGAGGTTAGAATGGACCTACAAAACTCATTCAGTCCAAATCCCCTGCCTGGGCAAGCCTACCTAGAGCTGGTTGCCCAGAACCATGCCCAGATGGTTTTGAGTATCTCCAAGGATAGACTCCACAACTTCTCTGGGCAATCTGTGCCAGTGTTCAGTCACCCTCACAGTAGAACAAGTGTTTCCTGATGTTCAGACAGAACCTCCTGTATTTCAGTTTGGGCTCACTGCTTCTTGTCCTGTCAACTGGTGGTTTTCCTTCCCTCAAGGCGGCTTTCCAAGTTGCTTTGAGAATTAGCCTTTGAAGCAGAAAGATAGCTTCTCTCTTTCTTTTCCTTTTTAAGCCATGCAAAAAAGTTATGAGGCAGTCTCAATGTAGCTCACTTCTGCAGGATGCAATTCACTCTGCTTCTATGATTTACAGCCCTATTCCAACTTTGAAATCATGAATCGTAGTAGATTATGACAAAACCCCACTCAACATTTGAATATAACATTGGGATTCCACTATCACCAGTGTCCTCAAACTGACTGATCGAACAGGTATTCTGGAATACCTACAAGTCAAAGTACACTCTTCTATGTAATCCTGAAAAAGCAGGACTGCTGAAAAATGTTAAACCATACTCTAAACGTAGATGAGAAACGGGTTACTGATAAGAAGTGAAATTTGATCTGATTAAGGACTCAGAACTGTTCTTTGCCAGGCAAGAATAAGAACATCTTAAATCAATCACAACACACTTCTTATTAGTATATGTATCAGACACCTGAGATAATCTATACACGTGGATACGATCTCTTCAGATTACCCCTAAACATCTCCTGCAGAGAAACTATCTTTGTTACATGAGCACTACCAATACTTCCAATAGAAAGCTGTCCATTTAGCAATTATGTGAGGAATATGACAGGAGTCACCAGTCAGAACTGGATGCAGTCCAGAGGCCTTGTGTAGTGTAATGTCTTGCTCTTGGGGCAGATAGTTCCTGATTACTAATCTTTTTCCAAGAACAGGTTAATCCTGTTTATGAAAGATTTACAACAGATACCTACTTTGACAACAGAGGACCTTTCATCATTTGTACATGTCCTCAGCACTGCAAATCAGGTAACGGTATCAAATTCCAGAATAAGCAACTGCAACATGCTTACCATTTAAACGGTACTGCAGTTTCCTTCCACTTGAAAGAGGCAGGCCTTCTGCAACCTAGGAAGAATAAAATACCAGCGTTTTCAACAAAGTATGTTCTGGGAGCACAAGCAGAGCGGGGAAATCAAGTACATTTCTACCACAAAGATGTTTAATCAAGGCTATCAGTTGGACACATTCAAATCTGAAGATCATGCATTGCTCTTAAAAGCATACTTTGGATAGCAAAAGGGTAACATTTCAAATAAAACCACACACGCACAAAAAAAAACCCCAACAAAACAAAACCCAAAAACCAAACCAAACACAACAAACAAACAAAACAAAACAAAACGAAAACAACACACATCAAAGCAAAAAAGAAGAATTTTTTCCTAAACAGCCTCAAGAGAATCCAATCTCAGATCCAATCATTGTAAACTGTATAGCAATAGAACAACATGATTCAATGATCTATTTCTTATAGTGTTCTTTCAGAATCTGCCACTATACTCATATTACAACAAGAGGGAAACTGAGCATTTGCCTGATATACATATGGCTAGAATGCTTTATAGTGTCCCGTAAGTAAAGATTATATTCCAAAACACTGGATACCAGAAACTGAGTATCAAGCAGTCTGCTGATTTACAAAACAAATACCCAAAATTCTATCAAGCAAATTTTATTCATGCTTTGAACTCATATATATAGCCTTCTGCCTTTTCCACTGCAAGACTGTGAAATGCACAGCCATTAAATCCTTAATGAACTGTGACATTTTAAGCCTACAGAAATCTGCAGTAGCCACATTTCAGCTTAATGTGGAAAACTAATTCATTTGCTTTCAAATTCACTGCATTAAGAACATACCCTACTTTCAGCCTAAAGCACAAATTAATTATCCATAAAGACTCATTTGGTAGCAAACAGCTTACCTTTCCAATTGGCAGTAAATAAAGCAGAGCTTGAAGGAAAAACCACACAAGAAAAACACCGAACACCCTCATCTCCCAAAGACTTTCAAGCGCTGGGAGAGGAGGGAAGTTCAGGAGACTGGGGTCATCTTGCTTGCACATCAACAGCAAGTAGAATACAGTAGCAGGCAGGAAAAATATCAGTACAAAGGTCCCTGTAAACAGACATAATGCCATAGTAGAATATAAACACAGAAAATTGGAAAGAAATATTGATAGTTTTGATCCAAATGAGAAAGCACAATGTTAACTTTAATAACAAATAAAAGGTTGTCATCTATTCCTGAAGCAGAAGCAAACCAGCAGCAAACCCCCAGTCATGCAATGGGACAGAGACATTCTTCTCACTCCCATAAATGGTCATATAACCAAATCAAAGCACCATAAGCATTCTTTCAAAACTGTTCAGAAAAAAAAAAAGGTCTAAAGTGAAGTTCAAAGTATCTAGGTTTTGAAAATGTAAATATTTTGCTAATTACTACTTAAATTTCATTTGGAAATACTTAAATCTCACTGTGCAAAGGAAGACTCACAATCTTCGCTGTATTTCACAAGAGAATCAGGTTTAATAACTGTTCATTGACTGCTACCAATACCGGTACTGACTACACGAAGCACTATCATATGGCTCTGAATTCTACCACCAGGGTCCAAAAACTGGAGAAACAGTTCCTGACATGACAGTATGGTCAATAAGTAAAAAACATACAAAAGTACTAATTTTCAACCATTAGGCCAATTTGCACTCATACCAATTCTTCCACCAAACTCTAGCTCCTTTGGTTTTGATGATGCTTTCTCAATTGTTTTTATGGTCTCAAAAATCTTTTTCTCTGAATATATCTCTTCTTTTTTTTTTTCTTCTTTTCTTGGACGCAAGCTGTAGTGTTCAAGCACACGCTCTGTTTCCAGGTCCGGTTTCGATTTTTGCTGTTAATGAATAAGACAAATTTATTAAAAAAAAAAAATCCC
Organism: Chloroceryle amazona; assembly: GCA_027560015.1. Lineage (NCBI taxonomy): Eukaryota > Metazoa > Chordata > Aves > Coraciiformes > Cerylidae > Chloroceryle > Chloroceryle amazona. Next base: position 31,185 of record JANHFX010008745.1, read on the forward strand.
AGTGATTTTACCTTATTTTACCCCACTATTTCATATTTAGGAGGACATTACTAACTACAAAACACCAACATTCAGTGTGTTCTCCTTCTATGCAGTACCTAAGTTTTTGCATTTATATGAAGAGACAGCTAAAATTGCTTTCCTTGTCATCACTTAGGCCATGATTACATAGCAGCAGCACTTCCAGTACAGGTCATCCATTCCCACCCTCCTTCCTTCCCTTCTGCCGTAATTCTGTGCATTGGCTAACAGCCAGGAGTAAAGAAAACAGCAGTCTCTGTGGCCAAGCATTCACACTGAAAAAACATGGGAATGAACACAAGTAACCAGTGAGTGTCTGATGCCAAAAACAAACAAGAGAAACGAATGTTAAGTAGCTCTAGTATGCTTCCCTTCTGACAACTCCATCTCCCTCTCCCTTGAATTTAGTTAGCTGAACAGTAAACTTATTTGACCTCTGAGGTTTATGTTGCTTTCTATTTCCTCTTGACAGTTGTATGGCCCTTTTCTAGGGATTTCTGAGAAAACTTAAGTTAGAGTAAAACAAGAGTAAATATAGTGTTCATACCTCCAAGATTACGCAGGATTTGTCATTTTTTTCTGTACTCTCAGGTTCACCATTGTACCTTCTGGTGTTATTCTCACTTGGTTTCTGGTTAAAGTAAAAATCCATAGTTTTAGCTTGCTGAAAATAGCAGCTGCATTAAGTGTAAGTATATAATGAATAATTAAGAACACTATCTAGGTTTTTTTTTAACTGCAACTGCTTCAGTTGTCTCTACAGAAAAACAAGTGGGTTCAGTATGCGATGTATGGACAGTTTCAGCTCAACCACAAGAGAATAAAACTCATTTAAGAAAAAGAAAAGGTTCCTTTTTTTTTTTTTTAATTAATAGTGAAATTAAGTAAGAATACAGCTTCCACGTTATTTTTAACTCACCATTAGGAACTGCCAAGTACAAAATACATGTCTATTTAGTAGTTCTATTAGGAAAGCAGAGGAAATTTAAGTGTCCTATATATGACACTGCTCTGAAGGACTAAAGTTTGGTTTTCCATTAAAAACCTTTCTATGAAGTAAATCTCTTACAAAAATTCCTTTAATGAGTCTAGCTTACATAACTCTGGAACAACATGCCTCATCTGGTTTGTTTTAATACAACTTAAGCTTTGTTGAAAGCGGTCAGTCCAGACATACAACAACCAACAGATCAATCCTACTCAATTAGAAGCCAGAAGAAAAACCCCAAAGATATTTTAATATTTTGTCCAAAGTAAAATGTAGTTGCTGGCTACAAACTACTTAAAACATGCATATGGCCCACAAGGTATACACTGGGTCACACAGCTAAAAGTAATTCACTGCAAAACAAAAACCACATCAACTTCAGTGCCAAAGAATGTTTCTAGTAGTAACAATTTACTAAATTAAACCTATCTATACAGTTTAGATTGGTTTGGTTTAGTTGAAACTTAACTAAAACATTTATTTTCGATGGAGAAAGCATTTCCAATTCAAGGGACTGTGTGTCAAACACAGGGGCTATCTTAGGGGTGCAAGAGGTGGAAGAAATGCCACTTGTCTCTTAATAGAGAAACATCACCTCTACTACGCTTCACTTGCAGAACACCAGAATCTTTTTTAGTAGTCAACATAACCTTCACAAAAAGGCCAAGAAAAAAATATGACCGATTTCAGCTAAAACACAAATATTTGATAAACTTACAAATCCTTATGGGACAGTTTTAATAATGAAAGCAGTTCTGCAATATTATCCACTAGTAAGGCCATAAACATATACATCACACTTGAACTCTGCAGCAATTCTCCCACAGAAGCTTCACACTTTCCATTACTATTTTAATGAACTGTATATGAAAACAGAACTAATTTTATTTCAAATTCTAATACCTACTTGCTATGTATTGATCAATATATCTTAAAAATAGGCTAACTTTCTTTGCCCCATTTTACAAGTGGGAGCATATGGCTAGCAATGACTTCGATATTAAGATATTAAAGAATTTTCATTTAAATTCCAAGAACTTCACTGTACCACTACATTCAACTGGAATGTAACAACATAGGTTTGCATTTCCAGAATATCCTCACAACTCAGCAAGCTAGAAAGCCTGTTTCTAAGGGGGGGGGGGATTAAAAAAAAAAATTTAAAAAAGGCAGTTCTGAGACACAGTTTTGCAGCTATGTCATTCAGGAAACACGAACTACAGACAGTTTTTACAATAAACCCAGTATGCATAAAACAAATCTTTCTGAAAAATTTGCTTTAAAGAAAAAAAAAATCCAACAAACCCAAAAACAAAGAACAAACAAACAGAAAAACCTAATACCAGCAGAGCTAAATTGGTTTCCTGAATGGTCTTCTTTTTGTCATCTTTATGTTCTCTGCTTTGGGAAGAAGAACGACGTCTGCCTTTTGCTGGTCGACCAGGAGATCGAGATCGAGATCGAGATCTGCTAGTACTTCTTCTGGAGGGAGAACTTGAAGAGGACTGGCTTTTCCTGTGCTTGAATGATGATTGTGACTAAAAGACAAGAAAGTGAAATTTTACCTTAGATGTTCCACAGAACATTTTCTGAAACTTGGGGTTTGGGGTTTTTTTGGTTTTGTGGGGGGTTTTTGTGGTTTTTTTTTTGGTTTGTTTTTTTTTTTTATTTGTTTGTTTGTTTTGTTTTTGCCATGAGGACTCTAACACATAGTTCTATAGAACTCTTTCCTTTACTGAGGGTTAAGAAAGGCTGTTAAAATCTTAAGAGCGATTACAGCATACTCAATTTTGCTGGTAATAGACAAAAAATCCTGTCCCGAGTCCAACTGCTGACAAATCCTTTCAAAGCTACAGAAATCACAATACAGATATATGCTAGCAGTGTGAGCACCAAGTTCTTCAGCACACTACCCTCTTAAACCTTTGTGTAAGTAAATGAAACAAGAGCTGTCTCTTAAGCCTTAGGAGATGGCTATCATTTCAATTACTTAGCTTTATTAATACATTTGGCATATCAAGATCAATGATCTGTTCAAGGCAACACAGCTCAAATCAACATAAAAAAATAAGTCATCTAAATCATTAAATTAGATGTGATAAGTAATTTCATAAACAGTTTTCCCACAAAGTGTTCAGGTTTACTTCCCTGTGAAGTCTACAATGTTCATTTTCCCACATAAAATTTCCACTATACAACTTCCAGAGAGCATAAACGCTTTAAGAGAAAGGTATTTTCTTAGCTTGTTTGCTAAACTGCAAGCATGAAGTAAACAAGTATGAAAGTCTTAGAGCAGTGAAAACAGTTGTCTACCTTAAGGTGGAAGCATTTGTTCTGCCCTCCTCCCAAAAAGGCCAGTTACAGGACATGTACACTGTCACCAAAAAGTGAAACTACAGTTCATGTAAACACACAAATTACCTTTGAACTTACAGAGGTTTCAGAACAGGCCTTTAAAAAAACACCACCACAAAAAAACTACAGCTAACATTCAATTAGCTTTTTGTCTTATGCATTATCACATTTTAAATGGTAATAAAACTTGTACATAGAGTTTTAAGATGCCTTTAGTAGGAATAGAAAATGAAATAATAAAGATATGTAAAGAGAAAGGAAAAGATGTGCTCATATACTATGACATGACCCTTTTTCACAAGTCCCTAATTGTCACAAATGGAACAGGATACCTTGTGAAACCTTTGGGGCCCTAAAAGTACAAGCTATTCACAGATATTTTAAGTATGTTCCTGAAGAGTAGTACTATAGTATATACTATTTATATTTACAGTGACCCCCACCTACATTTGTTTTCAAATTTTCTTATTTAGAGATGAAAAAAGTCAAATTAGCATTAACCTCCCCAATTACTAGCTTTATAAGCTACTCAGAAACAATTCTTCATGGACAATCATGCTACAGAGTTCTTGAACAATCAGACTTATTTTCCCCTAATGTATCACTCTTTTATCAACATAAGTAAAATAATCATACTTCTTTAAAAACTAAGAATTATGAACTTCATTATGAACTTCTACTTGAAATGTCATGTAGGAAAGAGTTATTATTTAGCACCAATTCCTTGAAGATACAGTTATTGAAACATTGCAAAGCAACTATCCGATTATAAGTTGTATTTTTATCTGTATCACGACGTGAATATGATCTTCCACTAGAAATACTGAGAATTATAAAAACATTTACTCACCCTTATATCACTTTCTTTCAATGCAAGTTCAGTCCCATCTGTGTACTTAACAGTATAAAGATGGGAAACATCATCATAACTAGTCACTTGTACTTCATAGTACAAGACACTTCCTGGCCAACGGCCCATCACCACCTCACCATCGGCAAACCTCCGGCTTGGCATTTTCCAAGAGGAATCCCTAGAAAAATAAATCGATACATATTGACAGATGCACTTTAGGCTTAATTTTTCCTTACTCTCTCTCTGTACCGTTTAGGACAGAACAGGGAAACTAAATAACTCTTCACTTTAAATAGGCAAAAAAAGCCACCCAACATGGAAAATAAACCACTGAATCACAATAAAATAAGAGCACGGATTGAAGTTAGATCTTATGAAAAAAAAAAAACATTCAAATGTATAAATAGTACATCTAGACCAGTATTCAAGTGTGATATAAAATCTCCATCATCAGAGACCATCAAAACCAGGCAAAGCAAATATTTGACCAAAATTACATAATGCCATTGATCTTAGCTAAAGAGAAAAAAGTAAATTAGATGGTATTTAAGTGTTCTCTAACCCTCCTTTCCTGTGGTTTTACAAAAATTACAGAAGCGATGATTTCTAAATATTAATTAAAACATCCCCAAACTTTTCAATACACACAGCCACATTACATTATTTTCTTCAGTATATCATGCCAAACACTCAAAAATTAGGAAACACCAGAATTAGGCTCATGCCTGCGTTATTTTCTCTTTTCCAACTATTTAGCACAAGCCATGTAATGCCTTTTGCAGAGGCCTGTAAGAAAAAGTAGAGCATCAGAGCAACTACAATTACATAATATCCTGAAACACTGAATTCTATCCCACTGTCTTCCCCATTGTTTTTTACCTGATAGCAGCAAAACATGGTTTAAGCAACTATCACCCTTGGTCCACCATACCAGGGTGCTGGGAAAAACATAATAGAAACTTAAAGAAAGCTATGTTTTTGAATGCAAAGTCCTGTATAACTCTTTGAAAGTGCCTTGTACTATGTCACTGCCTTCTGAAAACAGGTATTGTCCTGCTTTTGGTGAAAACAGAACTAATTCTGTTCAGTGATTTTACTTTTCAGTTCAGTACTTCTAACTAACAGCACTTTCTAAAGT